>PVJH01020089.1:0-41395 GCA_004026705.1 Nesogale talazaci | reverse complement strand
CAAGTGTGTGCGTAGATATGCGGCGCCGTGGGAAACTAACCGGTGCCATAAAAAGTGAGCTGCAACCTTCCTCTAGTTCCCATGCTGCCTCCCACCCACTGTCACGACCCCAATTCTACCACATAAATGCAGCTAGACCAGGAGATGGACAGTGAAGTTGGAAACATGGGAAACTTAGGATAGAGGATCCATCAAGACTGTAATAGGAGTGGTAATACCAGGGGGGTGGAGGGATAGAGGCACAGAAAGGGAGAACCAACTTCAGGGATCTACACATAGCCTCCTCTCTGGGACACGGACAACAGGGAAGCGATTGTTGGGACACATTGTACAGTGTACAGGATGAAAAAAATAAGAATTTGTAAACTACGGGGGGTTCAAGGGGTAGGGGGGGAGAAAGGGTGATATAGGGAGCTGATACTGGGCCTGGAGGGAGGGAGGATGTTTTGAGAGTGATGATGGCAATGGGTGTGTAAATGTGGCCTGCATACAATTGATGTTGGTATGGATTGTGATGGGAGTTGTATGGGTCCCCGATAAAATGATTCATTAAAAAAAGGAGGGAGGGTAAGGGGAGCTTTTTTTTTTTTTTAAGAGGAGCTTGTACCAAGGGCTCAAGTAGAAAATGTTTGGAAATGTATGTGGCAGCATGTGTGCAAATGTGCTTGATACAAATGATGTACTGAATTTGTAGCAGCTGTAAGAGCCCCCAATAAAATTATTTTTAAAAGTGAGCTGCACGTGTACTAGCTAGCATTTTAATTATTTTTGTGGTCCAGAACATCCATGCCAGGACATTCACCAAGTCAGCGGTTTCTACACAGACAATTCGCTGATTCTGGCTGCGTCCTTTGAGTTATGTTACCATTGGCAGCTTCCTTTCCTGAGTCGCTCTTTTCAGGTTAATATAAATTCAAAGAACCCTAAGGTTCCATTTGAATCTGTCCTGTAGCTGTTCTCAATTTGATGCCCTACAGCTAGTTCTTAAAAGAGCATAAGGCTCAAGGCTGATTTTCTTTTCTTGTTAAGTGAGGCTGTTTAGATTTAAGAAGACTCCAGAGGTTATTTTTGCTTTAAGGTTCGAAGATTATCAACAGGCAATAGTTTCAGGGGCTCATACAACCTCCATGGCTCCAGAAAGTCTGGAATCTAAGACAATTTGAAAATCTGTTCTGTAGCTCTCTCCTTTTGATCAGAATTCCTCTAGAGAACAACAGCCTCCCTTGCCCTGAGGCCAGAAGAACTGGATGGTGCCCAGCTAGTGCTACTGCCTGCGTAAAACAGGAACCACATTCCAAATGACCAGAAGAAGGAAGAGAAATTCATCTTATCACATTCCATTTATTCCCCATTCAGCATATAACCAATATAAAATTATTAATATAGTACCATATTTTTGAGAGACATCAGTTTTTAGAGCAGGAAAACAAGAAAAATATTCTGACCCAAATAGTACCAGTATACTAGAATGTTCTGGGGTACCACACCTTCAGACTATAAGACATACCCTCATTTTCCCCCCACTTTTGTGGGGGGGGGGCGTGCATGCGTCTGTGGTCTGAAAAATACAATACTTTACACTTTTTCATGCCACAGCTTTGTAATCTGTGTGTATTTACACTTCAGGCACATTTGAGTTCCATGCGTCACATTTCAGATGCTCAATAGTCACATGTGCCAGTAGCTACCACATTGGACAGCATAGTTTCTTCAGATTTCTGCCTAGAAATCAAAGTCAGGGAGGTGGCAGAAGGAAAAGGCTTTTACTTTCTGTTGACACTGGGAGCAAGTCCTTGTCTCCTGCCAGCCTCGGTTCCTTGGTGATCTTGGTGGTGTGGCTTTCCCCATCTGTGCTCCCTTGTTTGCTGTGTTTCCTTGTCCCTTATATGCTCTTTTACATCCCCAAAGTGATTGGTTTAAAACACACCCCACTTTAATAATAAGGATTCCTAGTGGTGGAAGTAGTTAGCTGTTGGGCTGCTAACTGCAAGGTCAGCAGTTTGAAATCACCAGTGACTTCTCAGAGAAAGATGAGGCATTCTTAATCTCGTACAGGTTCACAATCTCTCAGTAAAGTTATATGATCTCACAAGGTTAAATATTTCACAACAACATTATTGTAAAGGAAAACACAAAAGACTCAGACTATGAAGAGGTCAAGGAAGAGGGGAGGGATGGTGAAAGAAAGAAGTAGGGAGGTTGCGTAGGAAAATGCAGGCATACAAGAAAGAACCGTATGCACAGGAGGAGGGCGTGTTACTGGGAAACTCATTCTTCTGATAATGTGGGCTGTGCAACTACGTGGGTATGTTTTGCTTTGTATGTGTTATATTCCACAGATAAAATTGGGGAAATAGTAAATTTAATTTTAAAAAATTATTTAAGACCCATAGCTTTAAAAGCCATTCAGATTCCTTTCCCATCAGATCTACACAGTGGCCTGAGTGGTTATCAAAGGAAAACTAAAATTGAGACATATTGAAACAGATTTCTTTTGTGACAGATTAGCTAGTTTCTCATATATAGACAGTCTCTGAAACTCAACAGGGCAAGTTCTACTCTGCCCTTTAGGATCACTAGGAATCAGAATTGGCTCGATGGCAGTGGGTTTGGTACTATGACCTCATTAACATTAAAAAAGGAAACCTTTTTTTCTCACATGGGATTAGATCCACAAGCATATGGAGTAGCGTTTACATCACATTTTTTGGAGGGGGGTGTCAATTCACTCTATAACAAGGTCAAAGATTCAAAATGGTCTGATGAATCTGGAGAAGATCTCTAGATCTATTGATGACCTAGACTCTAACCTAGAGATAATAGGAGTCCATATATTTTTAGCAGTTACTTGAAGAAATCCCCTGATACAAAAAGTGGACTATATTCCATTGGGTGTCATTAAATGCTTACCAAAGAGGTTCAGAAGATTATGAGGAATGTGAACTTTTCCCTTTTTGACCCAGCGCAAGCAAACCATATACATGTTGTCAAAGAAGTTCAATGAGTCTGGCAGCTGGAACATTCTTGGTTCCACTGGATCTCTAGACCTTCAGAGATGTTACTATGTCTCTGGCCCCATTCCAAGATACTGTCATTAATTTTGTTGTTATTTGTCATTTAGTTGATTGCAGCTTGTGGTGACTCCAAATGTACACAGGTTCCACAGGATTTTCAAGGCTGTGACTTTTTGTAAACAAATTACGAGGCCTTGCTTCTGAAGTGCCTCTTGGTGGGTTTGAGCTAGCAGCCTTTTGGTTGATAGTCCAGCATTTAAATTTTTGCCCACTCACAGATTCCCCACCTGAATGTAGGTGACACAACCCCCTCAAACAGCATATAATTTTGTTTTCTAAGAGAAGTAACACTTTCTTAATGTGAAGTGATTAAAAATTGCTTCCTCATTCAGAGCAGTGGGGAAAGGGTGGCCTAAAAATATTTTGATCAGGAAAGATGAGGGATTTAAAAGTCTATGACAAGCACTGGGTAGTGCCCACGACCACCAGAGGCAGTGATGCCCCAAAAACAAAAACAAAAAAAAAAGTCTATGACACACATCCTGGGGGACCCAGACCAAATGCCATAGAGCAATGGGACATTGAATTTTGGATTTTCAAGATACACAACATGCTCAAAAGACTGCACCAGAGAGTTATGATTCAGAAATTCCACTGGGTGAACTGGACTCTACCTCAAACACATTTGTAACCCGAGGACTTAAGACTGAAAATTCATGGTGCTTGAAGAAGCATAAAGCATCTATACCAATAGTATTGAACTGTTGTTAGGCAGGGAATCATTGATTTACTACATCAATCCCCTATATGCTATATTAAGATATATATTATTCCAGCAAACCTGTGACTGGCATTGTCAGTGAATATTACTGCAAATTTTCTCAGACAATCAATTCCCATTGTTTGAATACAGAGCATCCAGCTAGGCCTTCATAGGAACATGTGGGCAGAGTTTAATCTGGCTGCAGCTTGATTGGAGGGCGACCGGATCAAGGTCGCAAGGTCTTCTCCTTTCTCCCTGGCGATCTCCACTGCCTGAACTAGTCCTTTGCCTCAACCATGTGCTGCAGTGCTACTGTGGACTGAACCAATCCGTGGATCTTGTCACCTTGCCTTGTCCGTTGAGACCTACTTTGCCATGCTGCTGGTGCATACATCACTTGAGCTAGAGACTGATGGTTTGTGTTGCTGTGCGCATGTCTTAAGACCTCTAGGGACCTGCTTCATTAAAAGTGTTGCTGCCCCCTGCTGCTCTCTGCTGCCTGTGGGCTGAATTTGCCTGTCTTGTCTGAAGGTAGACTCTGCTGTCTGCTTCCTTGACCTTGGATCACCAGTCCCTTAAGTTGAAGAACTTTCAGTATATTAACTGTTCCAACAAAGTGAGTTGAACTGAGCCCTCTGTACTGCTGTGTCAACTAATTAGATATTATATTCCTTCTTGCTATATAAACCTCTCTCTTTCATATATATATATATATATATATATATATATATATATATATATATATCCTGGTTTTGTGTCTCTAGAGAACCCTGCCTAACACACAACATGATTGTAAATCATATATTCCAAAACTGAAGTAGGGACGAGTCTAAGAGTCTAAATTGTGAGATTCTGCTTTGCAGAAATCTAAGGGTGACAAAGCCCAGGATACATTTGTGAGATCTACACAGACAATAAGCCTCCAGTGATTTCCCTCTATCCATAATGGAGGGATAGGAAGAAACTGATCATCAGAGTGCATTGGAGAGATCCCTACAGGAAGTCAAAAAGATAAACCTGCCTTCAACAATTAAAACCTTGTGAGTTGATCCCCTGTCTGATACACATTGAGCTTGATCTGGTTTTCAACGTGTGTGTGTTTCATATTGGGATTTAGCTCTGATATATTTTGTCATTGGGAGTGACCTCTTGAATGTTTTTTACATGTTGTTCTGGTTTTTTCAGTATAGGAGACCCAGGAATGGTGAACCTATAGAGACAGCAAATAAAATAAGTGTTCCTAAAAGGGACAGTGGGAAAGGGTGGGGAATAAAGGGGAGCTTATATGAAGGAGATCAAGAAGAAAGAAAATATTTGAAAACTGATTGTGGTAGCAATGTACAATACTGCTTGATGTGGTTGAACTATGAAATGACAGGATATCTGTATCAGCTCCCAATAACATGGTTTTGACAGCATGTCAATAGCAGACAGTCCTTTGAAAGCTACCTATTGTTCCTTCATCTATCCTTCAACACATCCTAAATAGCCACTATGTGCAGACTTGTTGCACATATATTCCACTTTCATAGCATTCATATAAATTCACCATCTCCTACGGTTTCTATCTAATCTATTTAAACAGTTTTATTAGCACTTTATTCACATGTCATGCATTTCAGTAGTTCAATCTTATCAAGAAGAGTTGTGTAATTGTCATCATAATCAACTCTAAAACCTTTTCTTCTTTGTAATCATTATTATTCATGTAATTATTACCTTCTTTTGATAATTGTGGCAAAAAATATAAGCAGCAGAACATTCTCTAATTCCACTTGTGTAATTCAGTGCCATCAATTATACTCTTCATGCTGTACAGCCTCTATTTAGATTCTTTTACAAATTATTTTACCAACATTGGCATTAACTCGATGCCCCCCATGCAGCAACTCTTTCCCCTTCACCTATGGTAACCATTGCTCACATTTGTTTTTTCTTTCTTTCTTTCTTTTTGCAGTTAGGTTCCTATCTAAGCTTTAGAATTATTGTTAATTTGATCCAAAATAAATAGATGTTTTAAAAAGGGTAATACTCAAGGCATATTTTTTTTGAAAAAAAAATTTGTTATAAGGTTTAAAGATTATCTCAGGATAATAGTTTCAGGGATTCCTTCAGCCTCCACAACTCCAGAAAGCCTAGAGTCATTGACAATTTGAAATTCTGTTTTTTCGGGCTGAGCCCTGGTGGTGTAAGTGGTTGAGTACAGGACTGCGGCCCATGGGCTTGGTGATTCAAGTCCAGCGGCAACGCCGGGTAGCTTCCATGACCACCAGAAGGCAGTGATGCCCACAAAAAAAAAAATTCTGTTTTTTCAGTTTCTCTTTTTAATCAGAATTCTTCAATAGACTCGTTTATCAAAATGCTCAATCACAGTAGCCATGCACCATCTGAGTCATCATGGAGACAGTTGTCAATGGAAGCAATCAGCCACACCATCCCCCATCCTTCTCCTGGATCTGATGAGCCTTCCTCTGTTGCTCTATTTATTGTGTCTTGGATGGCTGCTTGCAAGCTGTTCAGATTGCAGGCATTACACAATGGGCTGTGAGGTAGAACATAAGCATTAAACACACTATTATACTAATTAACTGGGAACATAACACTATTTTTGCCATGATCCATTTGTAAGAATCAAGGTACCAGTTCCAACACACACTCCTGTAACGGGAGAGGATTATTCAAGTTAGTAAGTCCCAGGAGGTGAGGCTCATTGGGAGCCATTTTACAAACAGCCTACCACAGTTGAGTATAGAACTTTTATTTTATTTATTTATTTTTTTGGTGGGGTGGGGGGGCATCACTGCTCTCCGGTGGTGGGAGTAGGAGGTCCAGCCCCACTGCTGGAATTGAACCTCCGTCCCAGTGGGCCGCAGTCCCGCGCACAACCACGACGCCACCGGGGCTGAGCCCAGAACTTTTAACTCATAGTATTTTTCTTCTAATAGATGATACCCTACACTTTGGGTGCTTTCTGTTTTTAAAGTGAAAAGTCTAATTCTAATTTAAGTTACTTTCCTTTGTAACTGTATTGGTCAGAGTCCAACCAGACAAACAAAACCTCTGGGTATTTACAATAGAAGGAATATAGTAATGTGGGAATGTATATTACGCAGGCTGAACAGAAGCCGCCAAGAGATTAACAAAAGCAGCAGCTACTAGTTCCCCTGGACTAGAGGGTCAAAGAAAGAAAGTGGAGTACCAAGGGTTACCTTGGAAACTCAAGCACCTTTTCTATATTTGACAATGGGCATACAGACTGTCCTATTTCTGCCTTCTCTCCTCACCCTTCTACCTTAGGCTATTCTATCCGGCACCTCACCTACCATATTATTTGTGGTACGACTGTATTCTGAGCATTTCTGATTCTCAGTTGTGACCAGTTCACCTCATTAATAAACCCATAATCATTAATAATGTCTGTGAGTTCAGTGTGACCATTGCAACAAATGATCAAACTCCATAGAGAAATAGTGTTCTTTGAGAGGGATGGTTAATGTCATAAAAATTGGCCTTGGATTGGTGTTGAGTTTGACTGTTCTTCCTCCTTGTAAAGCCAGAGGAGGTCATATGCCATCCACCTTCTCACTATTTTTAAAAGTGGTCAGAAAACAAACAAGTGAACTGGAGCTTATCCTGCCCAGAGGTATTTGATACAGCTAGAATCATCAGCTGAGAAGTGAAGCACCACCCACCCGCACACCACTATGACTCTACTGTAGCCTTGCACCAGGGGCTGACTGATGCCCTCCTCCCCCAGCAAACAGCTAGTAGATAAAGAGTGTGTGGCGAGCGCCAGAATCTGAAAGAGAACAGTTGGAGATGGGTATCAGCCAAAGGGGCATGCGTATGACAATATCCATCCTCTTCTGGGAATGGTAAGGGGGAAGCCAATAAAATCCTCACCCTTTGCTCCAAGACCAACGGTTTGCATAAACCATTACTGAGTTTATAGTTGAGAAAATCTAAACACCCAGTACGCTTAGTAGACATGGAGAGACACTTTTATGCTAAGGTATCCAGATCTAAGGATGCTTGCCCATTTCAAAGAGGTATATGAAAGGCTGAGTTGCTCTTTTTACTGACCTCATGGGAAGGACAAAAACATGGAATCTACTTTTTGGGGGGGGCATCACTCCTCTCTGGTGGTGGGAGTAAGAGGCCCAGCCCCACTGCTGGAATTGAACCTCCGTCCCAGTGGGCCGCAGTCCCGCGCACAACCACTACACCACCAGGGCTCAGCCCCCAAAAATGGAATCTAATGTAAACTACCCCCTGCTTCGAGCTAAGAAACTAGAGAGATACACCCTAGGAATAAAGATGAACCCAAAGTCAATCAGGCATTATGAAGTCTATTGTTCAGCTTTGCCATTTGGAGTGTCTATAAAATATCAAAGCTGAAACAAAGTTGGATTAAGGCAATCCACACCTCTTAGTGTGTCCAAACACCTCGTGAGAAGCAGACAAATCCTTTCTGGAAGACAAACCATTTAGTTCCAGCCTTCAAATTTTTCTGTAAATAAATTGTAAAATATAATGCCCCAACAAACAACTGAAGAAAAAACACTACGATAGAGAGCACAGCATAAGCAAGTATCATCAAAACAACAAGCAACAGAAACAAATTTTCTAGGACTCCATATACTGATTAAACAAGTGAAATTAGTTCTTTTTAAAAAAAACTGTATAAGGAAACTTCAAGCCCAGATAGCATCCAGGTAAGTTCTACCAAGTAGTCAATGAATAAACCCTTCCAATTTGTGTAGATTCTTCCAGGGAATAGCCAAAGGAGGTATCCTCCTTAATTCATTTTATGAATCAAGTATAACCTCCATTGTTGCCCTGGTTAGGTGCCACTGAGCTAATTCCAAGCCATAGGACCCTATGAAAACAGCATGCCTCACTGCCTAGTCTCCTGGCACCCATGTTTGATCTCATTGCTGCAGTCACTGTGTCAGTCTGCCTCCCCAAGGGCCTTCCTCTTCTCCACTATCCCCTCCACTCCACCAAATACGATGTCCTTCTCCAGTGACTGGTCTCTCCTGACAACATGTCCTGCCATCCTTGCCTCTAAGCACTCTGACCATATTTCTTCCAAGACAGATCAGTTTGTCCTTTTAGTGATCCAAGGTACTTTCGATATTATTTTCTGTGCCACAATTAAAATTAAAACCAAAAAAAAGGACAGTTCCGGAAGGAATCCTGGACAAAAGTTGGCAAACTCTATCTATCAATTTATCTATCTACAGAGAGAGACTAAGGTGAAAATTTGAGGATTCATCCTGTTGGAAATAGAATCACGATGAGTAGGAACAGACTCAATAGCACCAGCAACAACCAGCTGGAATTATCTCAAGAAATCTGAATTAGCATTAAAAAGGGATCAATTTTTATTGCACTTGCATGATATATCTAAAAGAGGCCAGTGCATTGGAAACCAAAATGTGTTCCTGGTTGCTAGAGACAGGAGGGAGGGAAAGAGAAGGAGAAGTAGCTTAGAGGTCACTGAACTTCTTTTAAGAGTAATAGTAAATATTGTAATATAGAATATAATACAGAATTATATATAATATAATAATATATAATTATAATATAGAATATAATACAGAAGTAATAATTGTACAACACAATAAATGCAATTAATGCCACTGAACCAACTATGCACTTGAAAATGGTTATAAAATGACAAGTGTTTTATTCATATTTACTGCAATAGAAATTTAATCAATTGTGCAATTTGTCACAAACTAATGAAAGGATGATAATTACATGACCATGTCTGTAGGAACAGAAAAAGTCTTTGACAAATTTAAAATAAAGAATTCACTCATGGGACTGAGCCCCGGTGGCGTAGTGGTTGTGCGCGAGACTGCAGCTCACTCGGATGGAGGTTCAATTCCAGCTCCACAGGAGCAAAGGCTGGGCCTCCTACTCCCACCACCAGAGGGCAGTGATGCCCCCCCAAAAAAAGAATTCACTCATGGATTTAAAACTTGTGAGCAAAATAATCAGGGAATGGGACTTCTGTAATCTATGAAGTGTATCTGTAAAAACAACCCCTAAATTTTCAAATCTAAAGGAGAAAAAATAAATATTAAAAGTTTTCTTTTATAGAACAGGTATTAAACAGTGATAACTAATAATACTTTTCAATAGTATACTGGACAGAAAGCAAAAATAAGAAACAAAACATTTAAATATTGGAACAAAGCAATGAAAACTTTTATTATTTATCAATGATATATTCATGTATATAGAAAATAAAAGAAAGTTAATAGAATCCTTTAGAGAGTTTAGCAAGTTTTCTATGTACTAATTATTATTGAAAAATATGATATAAAATTGTTATGGACATAAATCTTTTTAAAACCATTTTACTGGGCTGAGTCCCGGTGGCGTAGTGGTTGTGCGCGGGACTGCGGCCCACTGGGACGGAGGTTCAATTCCGGCAGTGGGGCTGGGCCTCCTACTCCCACCACCGGAGAGCAGTGATGCCCCTCCCCCAAAAAAACATTTTACTGAGGGCTCTTGCAGCTTTTATCACTATCCACACATACATGCATTGTGCCAAGTACGTTTGTACATATGTTGCCTTCATCATTTTCAAAACATTTTCTTTCTACTTGAACCCCTGTTATCAGCTCATTTCCACCCTTCCCCTCTGTATTAGGCTGGGTAGACTAGAGGAACAAATATATAGACACGCATATGGATATAAAGGAATGGTTTCTATGCAAAAGGAATGGAACAGTGAGAAAGCATCCTAACCCAGTCCAGTTCAAAGTCATAAGTCCCATATTAGCCCATATGCCTGATACCAGTCTATAATGTCACCTTCCGACTCATGAAGTCACAGGTCAGTGGGTGCAGAATCCCAGCGCTGGCAGGGGTCTCCCCATGGCTCGTCACTTCCAGGGCTCGGGGTCCATCAAAAGCATCCAGTGGTGGCAGATGCAACTCATCCCTGTTAAGGGTCCCCATGTGGCCTCTCCAGCTTCAGAGGTCTGGCTCCATCAGGGCAAAGCTGAGTGGCTTCTCCTCCGGCTCCTCAGACGCTGTCATCTTGTCTTGTCCATGGTTCATCGTCTCTGAGGCTGACTCCCAACTGGGGAGATAGCTTCTCATCTCCACGAGGGAAATATCGTGAGATTTCCCAGCTGTATCAGAAGAAAGCCATGCCCACACAGAGTCCTCATTGGCTATCTCCAGATTAACAGGATAGACTCCACCCCTACATTTCAATCATAAAATTAACATAAGCACATGACTGCCACACCCTCCTTCCCTCATGAACGTTTGATAATTAGATTTTTTTTTTCATTTCATACACTGAACACTGTCTCCCTTCACCCACTTTTCTGTTGATGGTCCCCCTGGAAGGGGGTTATTTGTTGATCATTATGATTGGTTTCCCTTTTCTGCCCCCACCTTCCCATTCTTCTCCTGGTATCACTACTCTCATTATTGGTCCTGAGGGGTTATTTGCCCTGGATTCCCTGTGTTTTGAGCTTTTGTCTGTACCTGTATACATGCTCTGTTATAGACAAATTTGTAAGGTAGAATTGGGGTTATGATAGTGGAGGTTGAAGAAGCATTAAAGAACTAAAGGAGAGTTGTATGTTTCATCAGTGCTATACTGCACCCTGACTGTCTCAATTTTTCCTTGTGACCCTTCTGTGAGGGGATATCGAATTGTCTACAGATGGACTTTGGGTCTACACTCCATCTCCCCCTCACTCACAGTAATATGATTTTTTTGTTCTGGGTCTTTGATGCCTGATACCCGATCCCATATATACTTCATGATCACACAGGCTATTGTGTTTCTTCCATGTGGGCTTTGTTGCTTCTCAGCTAGATGGCCCCTTGTTTATCTTGAAGCCTTTAAGACCCCAGATGCTATATCTTTTGATAGCCAGGCACCATCAGCTTTCTTTACCATATTTGCTTATGTACACATTTTGTCTTAAGCAACCATGAAGCAGACAACATCTTGCTTCTCTCTTCTGCACCACCAGATCCCTTACGTGCAGGAACTCAACCCCCAACCCAAACATACTGCCATCGAGACACTTGTAGACCTGCCCCTGTCGGTATCCATGGCTGGAAATCAGAAATAGAAAGCTTCCTCTTGCTTCCGTGAAAAGAATGTTGGATTTCAAACTGCTGACCTTGTGATCAGTAGGGCAACACTGAACACACTAGCCACCACATGTTCTTTTCTGGATATGCTAGTGTATCTTATTCCTCTCAGGATGTTCAGAGGTGGCATTTCCTTTGCCTTGCAGAAATTCTTTTCCTCTGAATAGCTGAACACATCACCCACGATGTCCAGAGAACCAGCAGTGGTGAGAGGGAAAGAAGAGACATTCCACTTCTGGGAAGAGTTAGTCTCGGATGCCCACTTCTGCCCTATCCTGTAGGGTTATTGTGAGTAGAATCAACTTCATAGCAGAAGTAATCTTGGGGGCATAGTAGGTTAAGCACTGGGCTGCTAATCACACGGTCAACATTTCAAAGCCATATGCTGCTTCTTGGAAGAAAGACAAAGTTGTCAGCTTCTATAAAGTTACAGCTTCAGAAACCCCAGGGAGCAAGTCTCCTGTGCCCTAGCGGGTGACTTTGAGTCAGAACCGGCTCAATGGAAGTGGCTGGGAGCAGTGGTTCAATATGGTGACATCCTGCAAGGTTCACACGCTGAAGGACCCCCACTAAGTAAGCGCAATGATCAGGTTTGAGGTCTGGTGGATCAGAGCACTCAGGGCCAACAGCAGTCATGCAAAGGGGAAGAGGAGTAATTTGGAAGGGAGAAGTACCTCTTGGAGAAATAGTGGCATCTCTGAATCATATGACTACCTTCCCCAAAAGATACCATTTATTAAAGAAGCTGTATTTCATTGTATCAACAGAAGAGGGTGCTCTTGAACCAAGAAGCTAAATAAAGCCTCCAAACTCCTTTATATAGAATCACCTGTTGCTGTTGAACGAGAAAAACCCAACACAATTTATAATGACTAGAAGAAGAAACACAGCCTCCTCATGAAGCAGTGGAAAACCACAAATTAAATATAATTATACATGCAATTACAAATATGGAAGGATACTATGCATCAAAACCAGCAACTCAAAATAGAAACCCATACTAGAGGAATGTGAAATGAGGGTTGACTGAATTCAGGAAAGAAAGTAAAGCAAAAAAGTCCTCTCAGAAGAGAAGACTGTATGGTACCCAAGAAAGGACGGATATGATGGAAAACAAAATGGAAAAAGGGAGTGGGGGATGGAATTGAAAAAGATAATAGCAGGAGAACCATCTATATAATATTTTCTAACAAAGTAGAAACAAGTGAAAAATGAGAGGAAAGGGGAAGGTAACAGAAGAAGCTCAATGCATACATCACAGGTAGGAGTTGAGAAACACCGTTTATCCCCAAGACTATGGCCCTTTAGCACTTTTCAGTGTGGAAGGGAACTCTCAGTTATTGTCCCAATGTTGTAAAACAACAGAGAAGTATCTAAGGAGAACAATAACATCAGGAAGATCCACACGCCATAGAACAACCAACCTTACTTGATCAACCTTCCTTAATTTCTCTAGGAACACCGCCTCAGAAAGCAGGAAGAGGTGGAAAGGAGGAGGCCCGGAAGTGGAAAACGCAGGGAAGTATTGGGAAGAGTGCTGTTACAGAGTGGGGATTGCAATCAATATCACGAATCAAAATGTGCATGACTGTTGACTAGAAAACCACATCAATCTGCAAACTTTCACCCAAATCACCAAAAAAAAGAAAGAAAAGAAAGAAATGTTTAAATTAGTGCACGAGTTTTAGAAATCCAAGTAAGAAAAAATTAAGACTAAGAGCTGAATTCCTTAACTAGTCCATTATTACCACCTCATCCTTGATGTGTTGAAGCAGTTGTTCTGGTATCTTTTGAGTATCCCACACGAGTATTATAAAATACCCATCCTTATGTGTCATGTCTATGAGACAGCTTCTCACTCTCTCTCTCTCTCACTCTCTCTCTCTCTCTCTCTCTCTCTCTCACACACACACACACACACACACAGTTGCCAGTCTTGGTCACTACACAATACCTTTTCCACTCAATGTTTTATAATCTCATGGCAACCTTTGCACATTCTCAGCCCACAGTCAAGAAATGCTTTATTTTCTTTTTTCCCACAATTATTTTTTGGGGGGCTAAATGCTTTATCTTCTTAATGTACCAGCTACCCCAATTCTAGGCAAGGAATCCCGTTCTTCTTCAACCTACCAAAGGCCAGATTTCTACACCACATTTATCTCTAGATAGGGCCAGCATCCCGGCCTTCAGTCAGAACCAGAAATGGAAAGGTTCTTCTCCACTTTAGGAGATTCCTGAAATACAGAGATTGCTTGTTTGCCAGTTTTTGTTCATTTGTTTTTAAATTCTAACCCATAAAAATTTGCTTTGTGGGGCTGAGCTCCGGTGGCGTAGTGGTTGTGCGCGGGACTGCAGCCCACTGGGATGGAGGTTCAATTCCGGCTCCCAGGAGCAAAGGCTGGGCCTCCTACTCCCACCACCTGAGGGCAGTGATGCCTAAAAAAAAAAAAAAAAAAATTTGCTTTGTGACTTACTCAGTTGCTTGTACTGAAACCATAGAAGGTCAGATAGGAGGTATATCAGAAGGAAAACTATATAAATATAGATATCCATGTTAAGGCAGTGCTATTTTTCCTTGTTCTACTGAGGTTTTAAAAAAAATTTATTATAAATGTAAAATTACCTCAGATGCCTTTGTGGCACACATCGAAAGGGTCATATAATCTTTCACCTTTCACTATTAATATAGTGAATGTTAATATATATATATATATATATTTGATATTAATATATTTTACCAAATCAAATCACCTTCACATTTCTGAAATGAATTTCACCTGGTGATAATTAATGTGTGACTGTATTATCTTTGTTAATATCCTCACAGGATTTTGTAGCTATATTGTGGTAGTGATGTACTCTTGTGTCAATTTCAGGATCGGGCGTGTAGGAGTGGAGTTTAAGCTGTCAATCCGGAAATAGCCAATGAGACCTCTGTGAGGGCATGGCTTTCTCCTGAGAATTCTAGGAAATATTACATTATTTTCCCTTGATGGTGAGAGAATCACCTCCCAGTCCCTTGGAGATGCTCTACTGACAAGACAAGATGACAGCATGCTGCCGATAGACCCTGAGTCCTGGAAACTGGCAGAGCCAGAGGAGAAGCCACATGGGCTTACCCTGATGGAACCAGACCTCTGAAGCCAGAAAAGCCACATAGAGTCTCCTGCCAGTGCCAACATGCTTGAGAAGTCACAGAGCCGCCCCTGCCAGTGCTGAGATGCTTCTATCGCCAAGGACACACAAAACTCCGAACCCACTGGCCAGTGATTGTCCTGGCGTCATTGCTTGTGTCTTGTGAATCTGAAGAAGACTTTATAGACTGGTATCAGAGATATGGGCTCATATCAGACTTGTGGGTTTGGTCTGGATTGGATTGGGATGCTTTCTCAATGTTTCAGTCCTCTTGTATATAAACCTCTCCCTTATATACATATGCATGTCTATGAATTTGTTTCTCTAGTCTACCCGGACCAACACATGTATATATTAATCATTTTATTGGGGCCTCATCCAACTCATCACAATCCACACATATGTTCATTGTGTCAAGCACATTTGTATTTATGGTGCCACCATCATTTTCAAAATTTTTCTTTCCACTTGAGCCCTTGGTATTAGCTCCTCATTTTTCCCTCCCTCCCTCAGAAACCCTTGATAATTGATAAATTATTATTTTTTCATGTCTTATGCAAATCAGTGTCTCCCTTCACCCACTTCTCTATTGCCTGTCCCCATGGGAGGGGGCTATATGTAGGCAATTGTGATCAGTTCCCCTGTTCTCCCCACATCTTCCCCTTACTTCCTGGTATTGCTACTCTCATTGGTTCTGAGGGCTTTCTCTGTGCTGGGTTCCCTGTGTTGCAAGCTCGTATCTGTACCCATGTACATCCTCTGGTCTAGCTGGATTTGTAAGGTGGAATTGGGGTCATGATAGTGGGGGAGTCACATTAAAGAACTAGAGGAAAATTGTATGTTTCATTGGTGCTATACTGAACCCTGATTGCCTAGTCTCTTCCTGGTGACCCTTCTCTGAGGGGATTTCCAACTATCTACAGGTGGGCCTTGGGTTTCCACTCCACGCCCCTCCACCCCATTCATATTGGGTATGATTTTTTTCTGGGTCTCAGATGTCTAATACCTGATCCCGTCCACACTTCCCGTCCACAGGATTTCCCGTCCACAGTTCATAACACACACAGGCTGGTGTGCTTCTTCCACGTGGGCTTTGTTGCTTCTCAGCTAGATGGCCACCAGCATAATCTTTTAAAAGCTCATCTTTTTCCTCACTGCTTTCTATTGAATGTTTATTATAAATTGTCCAAATTTATTGCAGTTAATTTGGGGGCTTTCTATTCTATTCACTGGCTTATTTCTCTTTCCTTGCATAATATAATATTGCATTAATCAATATTGCTTTATAATAGGCTTCAGACCTGGTAAAGAAATTCCTCTCATATTGTTCTTCAAAAGTGTGTTGGTTAGCTTTTGCCCTATGAATTTTCATACATATATTTGTAATCAGTTTGTAAAGTTCCACAAAGAAAACCTTTCCAGGCTGAGCCCCGGTGGCGTAGTGGTTGTGCGTGGGACTGCGGCCCACTGAGATGGAGGTTCAATACCAGCTCACAGGAGCAAAGGCTGGACCTCCTACTCCCACCACCAGAGGGCAGTGATGCCTAAAAAAATAAAATAAATTAAATTAAAAAATAAAAAAATAGAAAACCTTTCCAGGTTCTAATTATTTGGAGGGGGGAGATATACCTTTTATTTTTCTACCATTTAAAAGTAATCTGATTCTCCCCATTAACGAACACAGTATTTCTTTCCATTTATGTACATCTTTTATACTTTTATCCATAGGGGACAATCTGTTTCAAAGTTTTTCCAATATCGTATTATGAACTTTTCACACATATAGAAACATTGCAAAAGTTTCACAAACAGTTTACCACGAACTATTTACTATACTTGTTGTATCTCATATGCATCCATTTCTCTGGAGCCCTGGTGGCAGAGTGGTCACACATTGGAGCTGTGAGCCACAGGGTCAGTAGTTTGAAACCACCCGCCACTCCATGGGGGAAGACGGGACTTTCTATTCCCTTGAAGAGATACAGTCTTGCAAGCTCACAGGAGCAGTTCGACCCTGCCCGATAGAGTCACTCTGTGTCAGAGTCAACTGGACAACAGTGAGTAGTAGTTGCATCCGTCTCTCTATTCACCCATTAGCCCATTTTATTTGGGGTATATTTCAAAGTAAATTACAGACAGCAGAATACTCGCTCCTACAGTTTTCAGCATGCTATGCTAGGGTGTTGGGCTTGTTTCAGTGATAGCACACACCTTGCAAATCCATATTACTGGGCCACTAGACAGCATCACGATGAAGAGAGAAAAGGTTGAAATTGTCTAGGATTTCTTTTGCTTGGGTCCATAATCTATGCTCGTGAAAGCATGTGAGGTCCCAAGGAGCGGTTGTGTAATCGAAGGGTAAATGAAAGAAATATCAGACAAGGCATGCAGGGGCTTACTTCTTCCATGAAGACCAGAACCAGAGAGAATGGGCAAATATATTTTCTCACAGATTTATCTAATCTTGTGCATGCAAGCCACACCATATACATATATGTATATATATATGTATATATATATATTGAAGGGAGGGGTTGTTTTAGAGAAAATACATGTAACAGGAAGAAAACATACCAAAGGCATAACATGATAGGAAAAGGAGGTATTGTAAAGTGAGCAGATTTTAAGCGGAACACCATTGGCCAGGGGGAGGCGGAATTCTTGATTTAAAATTTGGTCTCTATGGAGCAACAAAAATGTTCATAGAACATAAAAATAGTATTGCACTATATTTATTTAATTTGAAAACACCGCGGGATGTGGGACGAATTGTTAAAAAGCAGGACATCTGGTCATCTTCTCAGGGGCATACCTGTGACAGGAAGGCACATACGTAATAAGGTGGTCTGAGTATACAGTAAAGATGGCAGTTTAACCCTGATCGTCTCTGGGTTGGCGTGACCTTAAACATTTATGATCTTTAGCAAAAGGGAGTGGACTGTACTTAGGGTTAGATAGTCTGGCTGTTTTTGATGGCAGATACCCTTCAGGCAGGCGGCCTTCAAACAGTTAAACTTCAAGAGTATAAGAAACAACCATGTGCTTAAAATTGGCATGATTACAGGGAGTTATCCTGGGGAATACCTTTTAGTTAGGAAAAAGTGACTGGGTTGTATCTTCAACCACGAACATGAAGGCCTTCCTCCATGGGAGTCACAGTTTTCCAAACTCCTTAAAATAGGAGCTTAGAGGACTAAGACCTGGTGGCGTAGTGGTTGTGCGCGGGACTGCGGCCCACTGGGATGGAGGTTCAATTCCAGCTCCACGGAGCAAAGGCTGGGCCTCCTACTCCCACCACCTGAGGGCAGTGATGCCCCCCCCCAAAAAAAATAGGAGCTTAGAGAATTGGTCCTCATATCCTCACTTCCTGATTTTCAGTTTCTACAAAGCAGTCGCTAAGAAATCAAACATTGTATTGCGTTGGGCAAATCTGTATAGCAGGGGAGGTTGGCAGGCAATGGGGAGCTAAGAGTTTTGAGTACAAGAAAGAATAAAATGTTCTGAAATTGATTTTGGTGATGATTGTACTACAACTACTTCTCCTCCTCCTCCTTCTTTGCCTTCTTCTCCTTCACCCTGACAATTTTATTGGCACATAATTCACACATCATGCAATTCAAACATTCAATCATATTATTAAGGAATGCACAGGGGCTGAGCCCCGGTGGCGTAGTGGTTGTGTGCAGGATTGCGGCCCACAGGGTTGGTGGTTCAAATCCAGCAGCAGCTCTCCAGGAGCAAGGCTGGGCCTCCCACTCCCACCAGAGGGCAGTGATGCCCACAAAAAAAAGCCAGGGAAGACATTTTTGTCATAGAACAAGCAGGGGATACTTGCACCTAGAACAAATTCAGGTTGGGTCTAGAGAAAGGTCAACTGACCCAGTATGAAGCCTGCTTCAGCATAATCAGGATTTCCATGATCTAAGTTTTATAATAAGGCTGTTCCAGACCTTTGCCTGTGGTAGAGGAGATTTGCCAGTGGCTTAATCTGACTAGCTACTCTACAGGTGGGTTTGGGGCTCCCAATGTCCTCCACAGGCTTCCACTAGTTGGGTGTTCATAATTGTAGTTCTGACACTTTTCCTTTCATCATATTTGAATTTTGTTATTGTCATCTTTGGGTGGCACAAGCTGGTGTGCTTCTTTCATGTGGATTTACTTGACTCCACACTTAAATGGCTGCTTGTTTGAATACAATCTTTAAGATTCCAGACACTATTCCAATTGATAGCCGGGTACCATCTGCTCTCTTCACCACACTTTGCTGTAGCACCCTTATCTTCAGTGATCATTTCATGAGGCTGAGTTATGTGGGAGCCCAGAATCCATCTGGTTGTCCATGGAATATATAAGACTAAGGTTTACTTTGGCAGTCATCATAGGAAAAAAATTAACCCCCTATAGGACCAACGACACCAGTACCAGGAACAGATGAACCAGCCAACAACAAACAATCAAAAAACAACAACACAACAATAATGGGGGGGTGAGCTAAAGGCAGGTAAACAGATATAAATGAAAAAATGCAACATTGTCAATCATCCCCCCCAGGGAATAAAGTGATTGCACTGATTCTATCATCAATTTTCCCAATGACACAGCATTCCGGACACTTGGTCTGCATGAGCACGTATCCATCTTGAGTCTCAGCAGCCCATGAACTGTTGCCCTACACAGCTTGATCTCCCATTCTATTGAGCTGTTTACCCTAAGTATGCAGACTGGTGCCAAGGGGAAACTCCCTGGATCAGTTCATCCAAGTGCAGATCCCTACCCAACAGATCAAAACCTGTCTTGTCTCTGTGAGAGGGGAATGGAGATTAAAAATATACGGTGATTCTGGGTCCCTTTCCATTGGATACTCCCTGAGTTGGGGGTTCTCCCCAAAGTCCAGTAAGCACCACTTCCATAACCCCAGGGCAACCACTTCCTCTCCCTTCCAAATACACCATGTACAACTTTTCTTGATGTGATTGAACTATTGAGTTGCATGATATGTGAATTATATGCCAATAAAACTGTTATAGATAAATACCAACAAAAAAATTGGTGCAGAGCAAGGTTGTGACTTTAAAAACTACGATGCACCTGACCCAAGACATGATATTGTCAAGCTGCCATATGAAGCATATGAAAGTTGGACACTGAATAAGATAAGGAAGACCATAGAATAAGTGATGCATTTGAATATTGAAAGTACCTGGAACCACCAGAAGAACAAACAAATGTATCTTGAAAGATATGCATCCAGAATGCTCCTTAGAAGTGAGGACTGGGAGATTTCATCTCACATACTTTGCACATCATATCAGGAGAGACAATTCCTTGAAAAAATGACACCAAGCTTGATAGAAGGTCATTGAACAAGAGGAAGACCTTCAGCAAGATGGACTGACACCGTGGCTGCAGCAATGGACTCAACCCTGGCAATGAGTTTGAGGACAGTGCAGATGCAGGCTGTGTTTCATTCGTGAAACACTTGTGCATACTGTCACCATGAGCTACAACTGATTCAAAAGCATCTAACACCAACATTAATATGTGGTATCTTCTAAAATATATCCATCCTTCTCTTAGTTGTTGGTATGTGGAAATAAAGTTAAATTTTGAATACAGTTCTTCCAGCCAGTATCCTTATTGAAGAGTCTTATGAATTCTAATCATTGATCTGTATTTTGGCATGTTTACATATAGAGTCAGGTCATAATAACAGCTTTAGATTATTTTATTAAATTTTACTTTGGGTCATGGTATACTGGTTAGGACATTCATTTCCTGACCTCAAAAGAAAAGTTTTCTTCAAGATCAGTTAGTTTTGATAACATGGCTCTACCTGATACTCGCCTTCCTAAAATGATCACTGAAGATAAGGGGGCTCCCGCAGAGCGTGATGAGAAAAGCAGATGGCGCCTGGCTATCAATCAAAATGGCGTCTACGGTCTTAAAAACTTGTATTCAAACAAGCAGCCATCTAAGCAAGGAATTAATAAGTCCACGTGGAAGAAGCAAACCAGTTTGTGTGATTCAAAGATAATTATAAAATTCAAATATAGCGAAGGGAAAAGTATCAGAGCTACAATTGTGAACACCCAATTTGTCTAAGGCTATTTAGGACAGTGGGATCCCACAACCCATCTGCAGAGTATTTAGTCAGACTGGGAGATCTCCTCTTGCCACAGTTAGAAGTCTCGAACAGCCTTTGCTATCAGGCAGAGACTATTGTAATCTTGATTACGCTGGCTCGAACTTGATAATTAGCTGGTTGACCTCCCTTGAGACCGAACCTGAATTTGCTCTCGGTACAAGTATCTTTTATTTGTTCCATGACAAAAAAAGGCTTCTCTGGCTTTTTAAATATATACATTTTAAATCACCCACCAAAATGGAGCGAACCAAGAAGGGAGAAGGGAGATCTGTAGCTGGAGCAAGGCAGAGCTACGAAACCCCTGACGAGCCCCTTAAGGGGGCACTCCAGGCCGGGAGCTCCTGGACAGTCTTGGAAGCCAGCGAATAGACCCAAGATTTTTGTATATTTCTTCTCTCTCTTTGGTTTTAAATGTTGGTGTTTTTTTTCTTACTCATTTACTATTTTCATTTCTTTAATCAGTTGGGGCTATGTCATAGTCAGTGTACCTACCTATATAGGATAGGCACGAGGGGCATGCCCAAGGAGAGAGCAGTGGGGCCAACACTCCTGGGAGACCTGGGAGGTGAGGATGGTGGGGGAAGGGGCGGACAGGGGAACAACTGGGGTGTTAGAGTCAAAAACAAGGAGGAGATAGTGATGCAAGGGAGGGGGCGGTGTTGGAGCAACAGCAAACTAGCTAAGAGGAGGTACCGAGAGGCAGAAATAAGGAGAAAGTGATAGTGGGGCAAGAGAAAGGGAAAAGTTAACAAAGGGGGCTGAGCCCCGGTGGCGCAGTGGTTGTGTGCGGGACTGCGGCCCACAGGGTTGGCGGTTCAAATCCAGCAGCAGCTCTCCAGGAGCAAGGCTGGGCCTCCTACTCCCACCAGAGGGCAGTGGTGCCCCCCCAAAAAGTAAACAAATGAAGGACTAAGGAAGCAGAACAATGGATAGAGGTATAAATATAGTGGTGTACAAATGTAAATATATTAATCTACAAAAAATAGACATATTGACCCATGTACATATATTTATACTGCAATATACTGAGGTAGGGGATGGACTTTGGACCTCTGCTCATACTCTCCCTCAATACAAGTACATTTTGTTCTAATTAATCAGCAGTTTGAGATGTTTACTCTCCAGACACTATCACTGAACATAAAACGGGTGCATAAGCAAATGTGGTGAAGAGGGAAGATGGTGCCCAACTATCAAAAAATATAGTGTCTGGGGTCTTAAAGGCTTGAAGTTATACAAGCCACCATTCAGCAGTGAAGCAAGAAGTCCATATGGAAGAAGTACACCACCATTGCAATCATGAGGAGTCATAGGGACCGAGTAATAGCATCAGCAGACACATAACAAACAAAAACATAGTGTTGAAAATGAAAGGTACTGGAGCAGAGATCTAACACCTATCTGTAGACAGTGGGACAATCTCCCCACAGAGGGGCCCCAAGGAAGGGATGAGTCACCAGGATGCAATAAAGCATCGAAGAGACACACTATATTCCTCTGGTTCCTTGTGGCTTCCTTACTGTCCCATTACCATGACCACAGTGTGACTTTTTAAATACTGATGGGTGTTTTTTTCTTTCTTCCTCATTATTTGTATTTTTATCTTTATATTATTTTTATTTTATCCTTACCACCTTATTTTGATTTTGTTTTTTATTGTTTACTTTGGCTTCCCAGTTTGTGAAGCACAGGAGGACTGGATGCTTAGTTATAATAACTGACACAGGGTTTATAGGGGATGTGGAAGTGGGGGAGGAAATAATGAAGGTAGGAGCTGGGGAGAAAACACTAGAGTTGATTGTGATTGCACAACTCATTTTAAAGTCAATTTAACCGTGGGGGGGGGTTAATATCCTTAAATTTACATGGTAATAAATATACAATTCTTCTTGATATGATTTAACCATTGAGTTAGAGAATTGTATGGTATATAAATTATATGCCGGGGCTGAGCCCCAGTGGCATAGTGGTTGTGCGCTGGACTGCGGCCCACTGGGACGGAGGTTCAATTCCAGCAGTGGGGCTGGGCCTCCTACTCCCACTACCGGAGAGCAGTGATGCCAAAAAAAAAATGAAAATTATATGCCAATAAAACTTTTTGGGGAAAAGTTTTCAATTATTCATCATTAAATATGATGATGACTTTAATCTTTTTTTCAATATTTTTATCAAATTAAGGACAGTTTTTCCTATCCCTATTTTGTTATGTAGTTTAATCATGACTTTATAAAATGTTTTTTCTTGCATTGCCTGAGATTACCACGTTTTTCTGTATGTTAATATGATAGGCGGCTGAGCCCCAATGGCGTAGTGGTTGTGCGCGGGACTGCAGCCCACTGGGTTGGAGGTTCAATTCCAGCTCCCAGGAGCAAAGGCTGGGCCTCCTACTCCCACCACCTGAGGGCAGTGATGCCTAAAAAAAAAAAAGAAGGCATGATAGGCTTTATGTCCATTTGATGTGTCCAGGTTTCTCAGTGGTTTGGCAGTCAAGGCCTAGTAATTCCACGAGGTGACCTAACACATTGTCATCAACGCCATCACATGATGTGCTGTGATCAGCCATGAAGATTAAGGTAGAATGGAATCCTTTTACGAAGGTCACAGCTCTGGTGCAACTGGAAGAAAGGTTCCTTGGAGATATGGCCAACTTCTTCTATAAGTGAATAATATAGAAAAGGTTGCTTTTTCCTGGGTCTGCATCCTGCATCTGGCTCATCGACCTTGGTTCTTTAGATTCTGGCCAAGGACCTAGCATATTATGTTGCCTGCTGACTGTGACTTGTCAACCTTAGATTCATTTGCCTCTCCAGTCACAAGCCTGTCTTGCTAATTTGGGATTGATCCACTTCAGCAGCCACCAGCCTGTGGTCTTCCTACCAATCTTGGGTTCAATGGCCCTCAAAGCTACTTGAGCCAGGAGGAAACTCCAGCTTCACATTTGGTTCAAGAATTTGGAACCTGCCTGGATTCGGACTGGTCTACTTCTATTACTGTATGAGCCATTTTCTTGTTACACGTACATACACACAAACATAACTGGTTTTGCTTCTCTATAGAACCCAGCCTAAACCAGTTAATATGACCAATTAAAATGGATTCTTTCCTGTTAAAACATCCTTGCATTCCTGGAGATAAATTCAACTTGTTCAGGGTATGTTATGCTTTGCATATATTAGTGGGTTTGGCAAGCTGAAATATGGTTGAAGATTTTTGCGTCTATGCTCATGAATGAGATTCATCTGTCACTTGCCTTTTTCAGAGTATCTTTCTTGGATTCTGTTACCAAGGTTATAGGAGCCTCTAACGATGAGTTAGGGAATATCCCATCTATTTCTAGTCTCTGGACAAAAGTGGAGCAAGTTTTTCTTCATATGTTTAGTAGAATTTAACTGTGAGGCCATCTGGGCCAAAAGCTTTAATATAATCTGTTTTCTCTTTCTTTTTCTGTATCAGTTTTCAGAAGGTTTGTTTTTAAGGAAATTGTGTTACTCTGGGTAGACTAGAGAAATAAAATTCATAAGCATAAATATGTATATAAGGGAGAGGTTTATATACAAGAGCTATCGAACATTGAGAAAAACATCCCAACCCAGTCGAGGTAAAGGTCATAAGTCCGATATTAGCCTATATGTCTGATACCAATCTATCAAGTCCCCTTCAGACTCACAAAACACATGCAATGAAGCCAAATGAAGGATGATCACAAGCTAGTGGGTGCAAAGTCGGTAGTGGTAGAAGCATCTCTTTGCTGGCTTCTCTAGATGCAGGTTTCTGGCCACATCAAGGTAGGTCCATGTAGCTTCTCAAGGATGTCTCACAGGAAATGAGTCTTGTCAGTCAAGTGTCTCCAAGGGAGTGAACTGAGAGAGACAGTGTCTCCACCTCCAAGAAGGAATTACCACATTTCCCAGAATTCTCAGGAGAAAGGTCCTGCCCACCCAGAGGTCTCATTGGCTATCTCCAGATTGACAGGCTAGACTCCACCCCTACACTCTTAATCCTCAAATTGACACCGGATTAGGTGACTGCCACAGTAATGTTTCTCTTTTATTTAAATGTGAATCCCATCTAACATAGCTAGCTAGAATAGCCCCTTATATCTGATTATCTCCAAGCAAATCGCTCATGATGTTAGTAGTTCTTCAATGGCTATAAGAATCATTTTATATGATTTTCTGCATTTTTAAACATGTCTTTAGAATAAAGTGACCAGATATCCTGCTTTTTAACAATTTAGCAATGTCCCGCAGCATTTTAAAATTAAAATAAATATATTACAATAGTATTTTTGCATTCTATGAACATTTTTTGTTGCTCCATATAGACCAAATTTTTAATCAAGAACCACCCCCCACCCCCGGTCAATGGCGTACTGCTTAAAATCTGGTTACTTTATAAGTTGATCTGAATGGTTTGGTCTGCCTTTACCTGATGAAAGATGAGTTATCCAGATTAGTTATCCAGTATTGCTGCAACAAAAATACTCCAACTGGGTGGCTTTAACAAACCAAACTTATCTCCTTCCAGTTTTGAAGGCTAGAAATCAGAATGCTGGACACCAACTATAGGAGAAGACCTCCTATCTCTATTGACTCTCGAGGAAGGTCCTTGTCTCTTCCTTTGGGCTTCTTGTTTTCTGTGGGCATCACTGCCCCCTGGTGGGATTAGGAGGCCCAGCCTTGCTCCTGGAGAGCTGCTGCTGGATTTGAACCGCCAACCCTGTGGGCTGCAGTCCCACACACAACCACTACGCCATCGGGGCTCAGTCCCCTTTTGGCTTCTTGATGATCTTACATACGATGTGGCATCTGCCTCACCTGAATTCTGATTGTTTGCTGACTTGATTCATCTCTTTTATATCTCAAAGGAATTTGATGTAAAACACACCTTACAATAAAACTCTCTTATTAACATTGTAAATATAATCATTGTTAAATGGATCATGACCTCAGGGTTATAAGGACTAGGCTTCACACACATGTTTGGGAAGGGGGCAGAGCAAAATTCCAACCTCCCAGGTGCCTTGAGCAGTTATTGATTTTAGGTTTCAGGAATGTGTTTTGAAGGTGTACAAAGACTGGCCACTGAGTCTCTACTGAGGTGTGTCCATCTCTTTTCTCTCCTGGTACACATAGAAAATGAGCCTTTTAGGGCACACTGTGGGAAATGGACGACTGCTCATGGCCAGAGATGATCATTCTGGGCACTGTCACCCCACTCTATGAGGATGGAGACCCTCTGTTTCCCAGGGGCCACACTGTAAGTGGCAGCCAATGGGGGAAGCTCTTCTCCAACTGTTTCCTTTTTCCCCCCCGCCCAGCTCATAGTTCTCCCCCTGACAGCTGCCCTCCCACTTACCCTCAGACCTTGTCCTGAGATGTATGCACTCTTCCCCACAGACTACTGAACCTCTGTTTCCCCAACCCCTTCTTGAGTTCTAGAATATCAGCCTTTCAGGCATCCACTGCTTATCCATGCATTCCTTCCAGTCCTAGTTTCTCCTGGAAATAAAGGGTGGGAAGTGTGTGTTTTGGCCCATTGTTGAACATTGGGCAATAATACCAGACCTCTAGCCCTATTTTTAATCTGTTCTTCTTTTCCCACCACCAAACACCTGAAAGTCAAACACACCTTGCTGCTGCTTCCCAGAGAGTCTTTATGATATACAAGGATTCAGCAAACTAGGGCGGGGGGGGGGGGAAATCTCTCAAATGAGGGTTGATAGCTTTACAGACAACTTACATACCAATTACGCCTACAGTAGCTTTGCACACACATCGCTTAGTAAGTCAGAAGCCATTTCCCATGCAGGCCTGAGCCTATATCCACAGAATTGCTGAGAACACAAGGCTAAAGCCCATACTCACTGCAAAACCTAAAGCCACTGCTGCTGAGTCGATGCTCACTTAGAAAGAGCCTATGAAGGCTTCCCAGAGCACACAGTCATTTTCTCCCATGGAGTCCCTGGTGAGTGTCAACCACTGATCTTGTGGTTACCAGCAGCAAAGCCTAACCCACAGCTCCAATGCACACCTCATAGTTCAGTCAATGGGAGCCAGTCACGAGCAACATCAGGACCGGCCCAACGAGCAACTTCAGGAGGCAGTCCCTATGTATACTGGGCCATGTCTTTATCTATGGCAAGCGTGCTGTAGGACAGTCCTGCCTGAGCCTTGAACCCACACCTTTGCTCGAACACACTAATCACATAATGTCCTGTGGAGAACGGATATGTGTACGCAGCATATTGCACAGCACTCCCAAATGCAGCTCCTGCCCCAAAAGAGGCCCAACCGCAGACCCAGAATAAGTGGAAAACGAGGTCACACCCATGTGGACAGAGGGTCTCCGCTCAGAGCCATCACTGTTCATGTAAGAAGTCCACAGGCAGATCAGGGACTCAGCACCATCCACTATTAACTCCAAAGGGCACTTTTCCAGTCCTCCCTCTCTGCCCCTGGTGGAGACACGGAACATGGGCATCCTACCCTCTTCCTTAAAGTGCAGGGCGCCCTCAGGTCTCCCGACTCTCTCCTGCCACAGTCCACCTGTCGGCACACTCCTCCGGTTCCTCTAGTTGTCACAGACCCGGGGGTTGCTGTTTCCTGGGCCCTTGACAGTCTCCCCCAAAGCGTCAAGCTTCATACAGTGCCCAGGTGACCTGTCCTCTCCACTCAGGGCTTCCCTCCCCAAGAAGCCTCCGCGGAAGCCACTCACCACACCTGGCCTTGTCTCCCTCACAGGGGAGCCTGTACACCGCCGCCCCCCGCGTCTCCCCAGGTCTTACAGGCCCAGAGCCCCTGCCCTCCCCTCTGGCCCGGGGCTCCCTGAGGCCAGAGTTCCAGTGGGCAGCGCCTACACACTGCCCGCCCGCGGGATTCCCCAGCGCCCATGGGTGGCAGGAGCCAGGAATCAGGATGATGCTGGGGGCTTGCAGCTGCAGAAAGAGCTGCCCCAGAAGGTCTGAGAGGCTGTGAGCGAGTGGCAGTAAGGGCCCCCACTAAGAGTCCCTGTAAGGACTCCATAACTGCGTGTTAGATCCGTGAAGGGCCCTTGAAGTCCTGCTGTTAGTAACGATCATTCAGTGAGCAGAAGCGGGAGAGGTTGCATCAGAGGCTTCCAGGGGAAAGCGTCCAGCTGCAGCACCGCCGGAGGTGGAGTGGCACCATGATGATATCAGGCCAAGGGCGGGGCCGGATGGCTTCTTGCGGGGGTGGGGGGTGTTCTTCTGGTCTATCTTGCAGCTTGTCAGGATGCTTCCCATGAGGCGTTGGGCTGCATCCAGTTCTAATTCGAGGAGGCCTGGGGGCGGGCTGCCTGCTTTCTGGAGGAGTTTTCCTAAGACATGCCCAGCAGATTAGTCTCAACTATGCTTTGGGGACAATTTTTTAAAAGCATTCTCTTGGGGGCCTTTACTGCCCTTATAACATTCCATACATCCATATGTTCACATGTTGTATCAAGCATATTTGTACATATGTTGCCATCATCATTTCCAAAACATTTTCTACTTGAGCCCTTGGTATCAACTCCTCTTTTTCCCCCTCCCTCCTCTACCCTCCCACCCTTGTGTATCCTTGATTAATTATATATTATTATTGTTATTCATATCTTATACTGTTCATTGTCTCCATTCACCCACATTTCAGTTATTCGTCCTCCTTGTGGGAGGGCTGTATATCCAATTTCGTGATGAGTTCCCCCTTTCTCACTCTTCCCTCTCTCTGACCATCCCCCTACCCTCATGATATCGAGACCCCCACTACTGTTTCTGAGGGGTTTATCTGTCCTGAATTCCGTGTGTCGAGAGTTCCTATCTGTACCAATATGTGCTCTCTCGTCTAGCCAGATTTGTAACTTAGAACTGGGTCATGGTAATGGGGGGAGGAGGCATTCAGGAAGTAGAGGAATGATGTGTGATGTGCTATACTACACCTTGGTTGAATCATGCCTTCCATAGACCACTTCTGTGGGGAGAGATCCAGTTATCTACAGAAGGACTTATTTCCTTCCCTGCTAGGTAGCTGCTTGTTTGACTTCAAGCCTTTAAGACCCCAGATGCTCTATCTTTTGATAGCTGGGAATCATCTGCTCTCTTCATCACATTTGCTTATGCACTCATCTTTTTTTTATGTTTTTTTTTAATTAAAAAAAAATTTAAGGCCTCGCTGCCCTGGTGGTGGGAGTAGGAGGCCCAGCCTTTGCTCCTGTGAGCGAGAATTGAACCTCCGTCCCAGTGGGCTGCAGTCCCGTGCACAACCACTACGCCACCGGGGCTCAGCCCTGACTCATCTTTTCTTTAGCCGCCATGTTGAGAAGGTGAGCATCAAAGAGGGCCAGGTTATCAGAGTAAAGTGTTCTTGTGGTAAGGGAGGCCTTGAGTAAGGGCCCAAAGTCCATCTGCTAACTTAAGATTTAGCATATAAATATATATACACTGGCCTCTATCCATTTCATTATAAATTACATATATACAGCTATACCTCTATAAATAGATTTTGCCTTATATTTCTTTCCTCTATTTCCTTTCACCTTCCTCCTATCCCACTATCATGCTCACCCTCCATTCTGCTCTCATTATTTCCTCTCGGATACATTAGTCATGATCAAACTTCACCAGACATTATACAACCTCCTCACCATCCATTTTAGATCTCTTGTTGTTCCCTTATCTCTGAGTTTGTTGACTCCCCACTTCTCCTTCCCATGCCCTCCTCTCCCATGTACCCTCGGAATCACCAGTCCCATAGTTTTCTCCTCAGGATTGTTCATCCTGCCTATCTTACATAGCTAGCTAGACAAAGGGTGAAAGAAAAAGAGAAAAATAAAACAAACAAAACCAAACAGAAAAAAGAAAAAAACCCAACACACCAATAGATAGTTCCAGGTCTGTCTGCTGACCCTTATGTATGTTTTCTGATCAAGTCTAATGAGATGCCAAGCCAGGAGGGGAAACAATTTTTTGGCTGTATGCACCTGGTCATTAGACTAGGCTAAGTCTATTTTGAGTCGGGATCTGTGTGTGGCCTGACTCTGTCTTGGGGAGTACCAAACCCTGGAAGGTTATGCACTGTGAACTGACATACATGGGCGTGTGCTCCTGCCTGTGTGGAGCCATATCCTTGGGGTTTTGTGAGAGGGTGCCCATATGCTGGCCTCAGTCAAAGCTACCCCTTTGTTGAAACATGAACAATGTGTCTAGGTTCATCATACAACCTGGTCTGGGCACTGGCTGCTTTGGGAGGTGCTATCTGCCAAAGACCACTACAATGATAGGTCTCATGAAGTATATGCTAATGATAAAAAATTGTGACTGTCCCCTAGGCAAAGTATGCTGAACTGAACCTCCTGAGAGTGTAAGTCTGGCCTCTTCTTAGCTAGTGGTTGACTCATGATGTTACCTATGATAGAATTTGTATAAGCTATGCACCCTGAAATCTGGGCAACCCTGGTTATAAATTGTCCCTTTTCCTCAACATGGATGGAGACTTTTTTCAAGCAGTAATGGTTTGGATAAATGGAGACTGCTTTGAAAGCTTCAGTGTGAAGCAAGTCCCAAGTCTCAAATTCAGATTGAATAATGTACATAAATGGTCACAGGCAGTAGCAATGGATGGGCAGGGTTATGTTCCCCAACTTGTGCTAAGGACTCAAAATTGTGCTTTCTTTCAAGAGCACAGGGTCTAGGAAAGTGTGTCACATACCCCTAGGAAAGTGTGCCACATACCCCAAATCACATCTGTTCTGAGAGATTTGACGAGTGTCCGAACATCTGGAATACTAGAGCAAAAGTTGACACGCTACAGTCTCTGAGCCTTGCTGCCACTTTTTAGTAATACATTTTTATTGACCCTTTAACCAGGGATGTAAATAGCTTTGCCTTCACGCAGAGTGCACTCGAAAGTGGAGTATTGCTGATGTAGTTAGGTTAAAATTTACCACTTCATCATTTGATCTCTGGATGTATTTTTTAAATTTGTTCTAGTTTTTTGGGGTTTTTTTTTCCTTTCACCAACTTTTATTTAAATGATGCATACTTCAGTCGGGATGTCTATTTTATAATAAATGCTATCATTATAAATAAATTAAAAGAACACTTTTTTCTAGTTTTAATATTTTCAGCTTTCTTTTAGATTGAGGTGGTTCTCTCAGTTTCACTTGGATGCTGTGTTTGGGAGTTTGCAATGTGTTTCTGTATATGAAATTCAGGATAGATGGATTTATAGAGCTAGGAACTGGATTAATGGTTTCTGATATGTATGACAGGAGAGGTTGCGTGAAAATGGAGTACAAGAAGGGAGAAAATATTTTAAATTGATTGTGGTAATGATTGCACAACTTTTTCATCTGATCGAACTATCGACTTATGTGATGTGTGAATTATATGGCAATAAAACTGTTCATTATAGGCTGAGCCCCAGTGGCGTAGTGGTTGTTCTCGGGACTGCGGCCCACTGGGATGGAGGTTCAATTCCAGCTCCACAGGAGCAAAGACTGGGCCTCCTACTCCCACCGCCAGAGGACAGTGATGCCCAAAAACCAAAAACCAAAAAAAAAAAAAAAAAACCTGTTCATTGTAAAACAAATAAGTACAAATCAAAATTTATTGGGAAAAAGCCACATGAGTGTGTGCCCTGGTGGTGTAGTGGATTACCCTTTGAGCGGCTAACTGCAAAGTCAGTAGTTCCATCCCGCCAGTTACTCTTATGCTTTCTGCCCCCATAAAGATTTACAGCCTCGGAACCCCACAAAGGCAATTCTACTTTGTTCTACAGAATCACTATGGAGTTGGAATGAAATCGATGGTCGTGGGGTTTTTATGGTTAATTTCTCTTTACAGTAGTTGGCGGCCTCAAAGCAATCCTTGGCATAGATACTCTTGATGCCATTCACATTTTTCAGATGAAGTCACACAGAGATGGAATGACTTTGTGCCAGATCACACAGCCAAGTAATCACTTAAAGCAAGATTGGACCCCAGACAGGCCAGCTCGACAGATTAGTTCCTAGCTACCACAGGACCCCGCCTCCTTTGTAGAGCAGAGGAGGAATGTAAATTACGTAGGACCCCCCAACTGCTGCCTCAGGTTGGACTGAAGCACCACTTGGATCCTTGAAGATGAATCGTTTCCTGCCTCTCTCACTTGGTCACGGGTGTAATAGTCATTTCTCTAGTCGCCTGTCATCATTTATACTCTGCGTATGTGAAAAGTACAAGGGATTGCATAAGTTATAGTCAGTTGTTATTCTTGGGTGCCTTCTAGTTAACGGTGACTCATTTGGACGTCACGTGACCCAGTAGAGTTGGCTAGGCTGTAATCTTTACAAGAGCAGTCTCTAACTGCCTGGCTGTCTGATAGACTCAAACTGCCGATCTCTGAGCTAGCTTAAATCATTTCACTCCCAGGGTTCTTCCATAACGCCTTCCCACTCGCTATGCTAACTGTGACATTTCCTTATATTTGCTTCAACATTCACTAACTAAAATAGTGACCCAGTTCTAGTCCCCTCTGTACTGCTCTTGGAGCTCCTTTTCTTCAGGCTCCAGAGATAACTACTGCATTTTATCTTTCCCACGCGTACCAGAACGGTTGTTTTGTTTTGCTTCATCACCCAGCATGGGCAAGAAATACGAGTTCTTCGGGCTGGTAGAGTCTTTCCATTATGTCCATTCCTCTTGGGAGGAGGTGTCTTTGAAGCTGGTTATTACAGTCCAGGGATGTTAATCTATTCATGGGTGTGGTGATCAGGCAAGCCAAGGAGCGGAGGTAAACAGAACTGGAGTGATGACTGCGTTATTGACCTGCCACAAACAAGTGCTTTCCATCCTACTTCATCACATTAGCTCACAGGGCCAAACCAATTACAATAAGGACACTTGTTATGACGGTCTTTGTGAAAATAGTGTTCCAAAGGGCATACTGAACCAGGCATGTTTATGTAGAGCAGATGAAAAATCTCATGATAAAAAAAGAAGAAAGAAAACTGATGGCTGAGCCCCGGTGGTGGAGTGGTTGTGCGCAGGACTGCGGCCCCCTGGGTTGTAGGTTCAAATCCAGCAACAAGGCTGGGCCTCCTACTCCTACCACCAAAAGGCAGTGATGCCCAAAAAAGAAAACTGAAAAACACTATGGTCCTGAATTCCCGATGTTTTCGACTCCAGTGTACATCCCCTGGTCTAGCTAGAGGAGTAGAAAGGGAGGAACCAATTACAGGGATCTGCATATCACCTTCTCCCTGGGGAACGGACAACAGGGAAGCGGGTGAAGGGACACATTGGACAGTGGACAAGTGACAAAATAAGGACAGTTTGTAAATTATTAAGGGTTCATGGGAGAAAGGGAGTGGGGAGGAAGGGGAAACATGGGGAGCTGATACCCAGGGGCCTAAGTAGGAAGATGTTTCGAGAATGATGATGGCAACAAATGTGCAAATGTGGTCTGTATACAAATTATGTATATATTGATAGTGATAAGGGTTGTATGAGCCCCTAATAAAATGATTTATTAATAAAAATTTTTATAAACACCATGGTCATAGGAAGGAGAGAAGAGAAAAGACAGAAGAAAGAAGAAAGAAGTAATGGCAAGTTTTCATGGAGCTTCCAGATCAAGATGGACTAGGAAGAAAGGCCTGATGACTTACTTCCCAAAATCCGCCAGTGGATCCCAATGCTCTGATCTGAAACTGATAATGGAGATGGTTGCGAACCAGGCAGTATCTTGTCCCGTTGTGCATGGCTACAGGGCCAACTGGACAACAGCTAACAATGATCATTTCAGTAATAGCTTAATAATTTTTCAAACAGCAATGACAGCCATTATTTTCCAAGGAAAATCTTCTGTTTTACATTTTTAAAATGGTTGCATAATTAAATGGAGAGTAAGGAGATAAACATCTGGAAATAAACAGCAACAAAAAGATAGCTTGAGTCAAAGGACGGCGTAGACGGCATGAGAAGAGTGTTGCTTCTGGTCCTCCAACAATTAGCCGTCTCAGAAAGCCCAGAGAGGGGAGTCAGAGTTGGGTTTAGATGTAGTTTCCCCCACGTTTTATACTTTGGGAGGCTGTTCTGAGCCTTGGGTGTCCAGTTGGGTTGGCCACTTGGAAAAACTGACAAGGTATTGGAGTGATAGAAGAATTGCAGTAGTTGTTTCTCTGTTGTTGTTTTTACTCCTGAGAGGTGTCTGTAAAATCTTTACCCTCAACTGAAGTCCTAGTTCTGTCTCTTTCCACACAGCACTTGCCCCCACCCTACGCCTACTCTCTCCCTTTGCTGTTTCAAGCCAAGAGGTTACTCACCTTGGGTTCCGCAATACCACTTGTGAATTCTCTACATCCTACCCAGAATTTGAGTGTAGTTGCTTTATTAAATGCTTCATTAAAAAATCCGAGTGTACCATCTGTTCCTACTGGACAATTGATTCAGACTCATTCTTGTATTGGGAAACACTGAGAAAATTCCCAAAGGAGCGTTTCTAGTAAGGATAAGCCAATAGCATTAACTTTCCATTTAAAGATACAATTTATAGAAAGTCTTTTTAGTGAATAATTTTGTAAAACCACAAAATGTATACACCCAAACATCCTAAAGAAATGATATTCAGCACAACTGAGTCGTAAGCCCAACAATATTGTATATTTTTTGAAATATTGAGTTTTAAAAGGTAAGTTCATCTATGCCTGTCCGTCTGACTCCTCTACTAGGCTATAAATTCCATGAGCACAAGGCCAAACCTGTTTTGCTCACTGCTGTATGTTAAATGACCAAAACTCAAACAGTAGATAGAATTTTTTTTTATTTAATGAGTGAGTGAATTATAGTTCCTTGAAAAAAGTCAAAAGCAGTAGTGAAAATATTAATTGTCATGGGTTACTGATGAATCATTCTCTTAATTAGAGGCCGACACTTGTTTGGATATTTTTCTCTGTGAATCATATGACCTCATTGTGACTTACAATCATATCTTTCTGTGAACGAGGTGTGGGAGTGTTCACAAAATTTTCAGAGTGTCTACTCAATTATAGAGATAAAAGGAGATGGCAAATTTCAACATAGCCTGCCCAAAATTGTTTGGGCTATTCCTTAGGAAAGCCCGACTGTATTCAGAGAGCAAGAATCCATAGCACATACTTTGCAGAGGTGTGTCTATAAAATCAAATCAGTCCCTGAAGAGAAGAGTCCATTGATAATGACATCTGTAGAGGTTCTGTGACTTACTTTAATCCTGACTAGCACTTTACTTAGAAGATAACCCTAAGGGCACTGTGCATGGCATTCATTTGTGAATGTTTATAAGTTAGAGTCCATATTTGTGATTGCTCACAGATTAGTGGAGCCACAATCACCATGTAAAGCCTACTCTACCAAAGGCATTCTGCTTTTTAGCATTGATATTGTGGTTTGGGTGACAGTTTACCAAGCAGATTCGCTTCCCCTTTCACAGTGTATATGTATGTGATTTCATGACATTGGCTACAGTCCCCTCAACTATGAGCCTCAATCTCCATCTTCCTTTCCTGGCTTCTACTGGCCCATTTTCTTGGTGCCCCTCTGGCTTCGGAATTTCACTTTTGAGTGAATGCTACCTTTGGGGTCTTAGGTAGTTGATGGTTCTGAGGGGCACATTCCTCATGGATACAATGGCTCATTTTTGTAGGTCTCCCTGTCATAATTTGAATGGAACATGATCTCCAGCCGTGTGTTTCATTTCAGGTTTGAAGGATGTCAAGGGCCCTCGTCTTGAGGGTCCCACCAGTGCCTGTCAGATCAGCAAGCTTGGACTTTTTGAGAAATAGGGATTTTGTTCTACATTTTTTCCTACTCCGTTGTGATCCCAATCAGAGCAGTTGGTAGTGGTAGGAAGGCCTGTGAATGCTGTGATCTGTTTAGTCCATCAGTCCTTGGGATCAATTGTTTCTTCACTTATCTGTGCTCCAAATGGTAAGAGACAGGTACCTTAAATGGTCTTTCCCAAACTTTTTTTTTTTTTGTGGGCATCACTGCTCTCCGGTGGTGGGAGTAGAAGGCCCAGCCCCACTGCTGGAATTGAACCTCGGTCCCAGTGGGCCGCAGTCCCGCGCACAAGCACTACGCCATCGGGGCTCAGCCCTTTCCCAAACTTTTAAGACACCAAATTCTACTCCCCAAAGTGAGTACTCACTGTCTTTAAAGACTATGTTATGCCTATTGATTTAGATGTCCCCTGAGACTATGGCACTAAGACCTCCAGCCCAATGACTCAGTCCTTCAAAGTGTTTTGTTATGGCTGGGACATTTTCCCCTATAGGCTCTACAACATACCCTGGATATATTTGTAGCACAAACAACTATGTACATAGAAATCTGCTCTATCAAGTCTATAAATGTTTGTGGTTATAATCCCATGTGCCATGCCATATGTGTTCCCTTGTAAATAAGTACTTGTTCTTACTATAATTGCATCATTGCATATGTAACAGTGTTTACTGTTATTGCCTTTTATCTTGTGTACTCCTGGTGTCTTCTTTGCCTGAGTCATGTGGTGCTGACCTTTCCCTGTTTCTGTGTTCCCTTTACCTTCATCCAAGTTAATATAGGTCTACTATCTAGTTAGTGACTTTTCCTTTCTGCATTCCTGTTACCAGTAACTATCAAAGAATTTGTTTTTCTGTGCAAAAACCTTTCTTTGTTTTTGAATAATATTGGTCTCATACAGTATATGTCCTTTTATGATCAAGTTATTTCACTCAGCATGTCCTCCAGGTTCATCCATGCTGTGTTCTTGATTTATTGCTTGTTTTTCTTTTCTTTTGATTCATTGTTATTCCTTAATGTTGCATAGTATTCCATTGTGTTCCATGCCATAGTTGGTTTATCCATTCATCTGTTCTTTCCCTCTTCTTGCTAGTATGGATAAAGCTGTGGTGAATATGGATGTGCATATATCTATGCATGCTATGGCTCTTCTTTCTTTAGCAGTGGGATTACTAGGTCATGTGGTAGCTTTATTTCTAACTTTTTAAAGAAGCACCATCCCATTTTTGGTTACAGTAATTGTAACATTTTACAATCCCACCAGCAGGGTGTGAGAGTTGCGATTTCCTCACACCCTTATTAGCTTTTATTGTTTTAGTTTTAAAAATCATTACTACTATTTGCCAAGGTGAGATTATATCTCATTGTTTTGATTTGTGTCTCCAATGGCTAATGGGGGTGAGCATCTCTTTATGTATTCGCTGGCTGCATGTCTTCTTCAGAGAAATGCCTGTTCATGTTCTTTATCCATCTTAAATTTCGATTGTTTGTCTTTCTGTTGTTGAGGGGTTGAAGCTTTCTGTAAATTTCAGGTATTAGTCCCATGTCAGATGAGTCATTGCCAAAAACATTTCCCGTTCTGTGGATTCTCTTTCTACTCTGAAATAAGTCTTTTTCCCCTTTTTTAAAATTAAAATACACATATATCATTTCATAGTTCAATCATGTCAAGCAGAGTTGTACAATTGCTGCCAGTTTCCTAACATTCTTTTTCTACATGGATTCCATGACATTGCCTCCCTTTCCCCCTCCTCACTACTTATGCCCCCCCCCCAAAAAAACTTATTCTACTTGCTGTCTCTATAGGTTCATCAATACTGGGTTTCTTATATTGAAAAACACAAAAACATATCACACAACTTCAAGTGAGTGACCTCCAATGGCTGGGCACTTCTGAGATACATCCTAATTTGACAAATGAAAACCAAACAGAACAATAAAAACCAAAAATAGAGAAAAGGAGAAGTCTTTTTTTTTAACTTTTTTTTTTTTGGCATCACTGCTCTCCGGTGGTGGGAGTAGGAGGCCCAGCCCCACTGCTGGAATTGAACCTCCGTCCCAGTGGGCCGCAGTCCCACGCACAACCACTACACCACCGGGGCTCAGCCCAGAGAAGGCTTTGAATATACATAAGTGTTTAATTTTTAAGAGGTCTCAGTTGTCCAGTTTATCTTCTGCTTTTGTAAATTTTCTAGTTCTAGTTGATAGACTACATCATAAATTAGGTCCTCTGAGTTTGTTTCTCTATTAAAGGCATTCTTGGGTTTTGTTTGTTAAAACTTTTCATTTGGAAATAATTTCAAATGTGCAGAAAGAGTGCTAAATAAGAGTAGTATATAGAATATCATTACTCCGGCTTCACTTATTGTTAACATTTTACACCATGTCCTTTATCATTCTCACTTAATGTGTATATAAACTAATTCAGAACTATTTGAATTTATTCCAGATCCCGGCCTTTTATCTCTAAATACTGTATATTTCCTAAGAATAGGGATATCCCTTACATCAGCACAACATAAGAATGAACTTCAGAAATTTGCATTGATACAATACCAAAAAAAACAACTCACTTCCATTGAGTCTATGCCCACTCAAAGTGACCATATTGGATAGGGCAGGACCTCCCCTGTGCATTTCAAGTAGGTCTGTGCTTCTCAACGGTTTCATACGGTTCCTCATGTTGTGGTGACTCCCAATCATACAATTATTTTCCTTCCTATTTTGTAACTGTAATTTTGCTACTGAGATGAATCATAATGTAAATATCTGATATGCAGGATGTATTTTCATTGTTACAAGTTGAACATAAAGCATAGTGGTCAATCACAAAAATAGCATGTAATTATATATTGTGAAATATTTATTTCTAATGACAAATCAATGTGCTTTTTTCTTGGAGCATGGTGTAGCATGGGTAACAGTCTTCACGCTGGGTACTCATACAGAAGAACTTATAGGCTATAAGTAGGGAAGTTGATTGCCAGCTAAGACAAAAAGGCAAAACAAAGCAACACACAAAAAAATCCAATGTCTCTCCAAGAATTATAGCATGTAACCAAGACATTCACATAATAATACTCAAAATGTCCAGGATATGACATACAAAAAAACTATAACCAGTTCTTTAAAGAAAAGAAAATCAAAGGATTCCAATTCGGAGATACCTCTGATAAAAATATCCGACAAAAGCAGCTATAAGGAGTCCATGTGGCACAATGGCGAGAGACCTGGTTGTTATCAAAAAGGACAGGGTTCAAATCCACAGAAGAAAAGACCTGAAAATCTGCTCCGATGAAGATTACAGCCTAGGAAAGCCTAAACATAAGGATTTCTAGGAGGTGGAATTGGTTAGAAGGCAAACAACCACAAAGCAGCAATTATAGCCAGATTTCATTAGGCTAAAGTCAATCTCCTTGCCATCGAGTCTATGCTGACTCCGTCTGACCCTATAGGGCTGGATAGAGCTGTTCCTGTGAGCTTCCAAGACTGTAACTCTTGACCAGAGTAGAAAACTCCGTTGGTCTCCAGTGGAGCAGCTGGTCGTTTTGAACTGCTGACCTTTTGGTTATCAGCCCAATGCATGACCACTAAACCACCAGAGTTCCTAATGAGTTCGGTTCTTTCTCACTGCCATCGACTTGATGCTGACTTAAAATGACACAGGTTTGCAGAAGCAGCAAGCATTGTCTTTCTCCTGTGATCTCACCTCCTGGTGAGATCAATACCTAGCCAGTATGCCACCATAGCGCCTTCTAGTGGGCCCAACAGCATAATGGGCCGTGAATCTGAATAGCTTTGTAGAAATCATGCAACCTGAAGAACAGAGAAGGTAAATGAAAAGACAATAAAAGGACAACAAAATGATGCAAGATTCATGTCATTAAAGAGGAGCAATACGTTGGCTAAGAAAGACTATTTGAAATAATGGACCAGTTGATGAAAAGCATAAATTCACAAATTCAAGCTCAGAGAACTCCCAAACAGGATAAAATGCAATCAAAAACATACTCAGACACATTAAACTAATGAACATCGAAGGTGGGTGGGGTGGGGATCTCACAAATAAATAGGAAAAAATGACACTTCACAGATAGGACAAGAACCATTTGAGTGCAGATTTTTTTTGTCAAAAATCATGAATACCTAAAGACAGTGCAATGGCATCTCTAAAGAACTAAATGAAAAAGAATTGTCAACTCTGAACTCTATCTAGTGAAAGGATCTAGCAGGCCTGACAGTGAAATAAAGTCATTCACACATGAAGGAAAAAATAGACTTTGTCACCAGCGGACTTACTCAAAAAGAAGTGTTAAAATAAATTTCTTCTGGCTGGAGAGAAATAGCAAAAGGATACTGTAGGAATAAAGGAAGAACAACAGAAATGATAATTATCAAAGAATAAATGATAATTTTCTGGGTAAATAGGAAAGATTGGTTTATACCTTAATTTCTTTAAAATATGTATGGTTTTGAAAGCAAAAACTATTACATTAGTGAGGTTGTTCATGTGCATAGATGTAATAATGATGACAGTTATGGCATAATGGTGGAGAGTAAGAGAAATCTAGAAAATAAAGACCTGACGGGTTGCAGGATTGGGGGTAGGGGGTTGGGTGTCAGAGCAGAGACTCAAAACTTATCTGTAGACAATAGGACATCCTCTCAAGAAGAGTCACAAGGAAGGGATTAGTCAACCAGGGTGAAGTATAGCACCGATGAGACACAATATTTTTTTAAAAAGAAATACACAATATTCCTCTGGTTCCTTGAGACTTTCCCCACCCCCCACTATCATGACCCTAGTCCTGCCTTTCACTGCGGGCTAGACCAGAGCAAGAACACTGGAACAGATAAGCGCTCAGGACACACAGAAACCAGGTCAGGAGCAGAAATGAGAGTAGCAATGCCATAACCCACCGCCACTATCACCACATTCAGGAGGATCAACAACAAAAACATGAGTGTGAGTGAAGGGAGACAATGATCAGTGTAAGATATGAAAATAATTTATAATTTTTTGAAAATAATTTATAATTTATCAAGGAGTCATGAGGGTGGAAGGTGGAGGTGGAAGGGGGAAAAAGAGCTGTACCAAGGACTCCAATAGAAAGTTGGGCTGAGCCCCGGTGACGTAGTGGTTGTGTGCGGGACTGCAGCCCATTGGGTTGGCGGTTCAAATCCAGCAGCAGCTCTCCAGGAGCAAGGCTGGGCCTCCTACTCCTACCAGAGGGCAGTGATGTCCCCCCCAAAAAAGTAAATGTTTAGAAAATGATGATGGTAACATGTATATGTATAAATGTGCTTGTTACAATTGATATGTGATATGGATTGTGATAAGAGCTGTATGAGCCCCAAATAAAATTATTATTATTTTTTTTTTATAGTTTTTTTTTTTT
>PVJH01020088.1:18712-41424 GCA_004026705.1 Nesogale talazaci | reverse complement strand
CCAGCCTCCCTGCAGGCCCCCAGTCTCCCTGCAGGCCCCCAGCCTCCCTGCAGGCCCCCAGTCTCCCTGCAGACCCCCAGCCTCCCTGCAGACCCCCAGTCTCACTGCAGACCCCCCGTCTCACTGCAGGTGGCCAGGTCCTCATCAGAGTTGTCTCCACAGTTGTCCTCTCCGTCACACCACTGCTGGGGCTCCACACAGGCCTTGTTCTGGCAGTGGTGCTGCCCCAGGGGGCAGTTGGCTGCGGGGACTGAGGGAGGGGTACCTGTCAGCCTGGCCCAGGCCTCTGGGGCACAGGCTGGAGAGGTGCAGAGGGTCTGAGCAGGTGCAGGAAGGACTGATGGGTGGGGGGGGGGGTTCCCACGGGGCAAGGGGCTTACTGGGCAACCCGCAGGCCCGGAACTCCACATCGTCCAAAGCCACAGCTCCTCTGTGGGTGGCGTTGCGTGTGGCTGAGAAGGCCACCTAAGGACAGTGATGAGCATTAGGTCCTGAACAGGGTCCAGCCTGACCCACCCCTCCACCCATATTGCCCAGCTCACCCGGAAGTCACCCCAGACACGGCCGGTGGCCACCTCCAGCTCCTGCCAGCCAGGGTTCCAGGGCCCTGAGCTCTGCCACAGCCTCAGAGTCTCCGCGCCATGACTCAGTTCCAGCCGCAGCTCGGCCACATCTGGGGCAGGGGATCCTGGGCAGCCTGGGCTCCAGCCCTTCCCTCCCAGGGACCCTGCCCTCTCCCAGGCCTGCCAAGCCCTCCCTCCACCCTGTCCCCACCCCACCCAGTCAGGGGTGCCCACCTCCAGCGGCTGCATGGAACCAGAGGCGGATCTGGCAGGAGGCTGCCGCCTGGTGCAGGATCGGGGAGCGCAGGGTCGCTGTGGACACCTCCTTCCCACGGTGGGTGTCCACAGCCATGTACCAGCCTGGTTGAAGGAGAGGGTCAGGCACCGGCAGGGCAGGGCAGGTGGGGCCCGGTGGGCTGCGGGGGGCGCTAGGCCTCACCCAGGTCGGTGCCCAGTGTGTGGTCAGCGTGTGCACCAGGTCCCTGAAGCGCTGTGCCAGCCCGGTCCCGCAGCCAGCGGTACCCCGAGGTGCTGACATCCTGCCAGCCACACACGTCCCGCTCAAAGTCGCAGGCGAAGGGTCCGCCAGAGCCGGGGACAGCCCCGTGGAAACCTGGAGGGAGGGGCAGCTGCAGTCAGGATCCCTCTCCCCATTCACTGCGCTGCTTCTGTACCCCCCTCCAGCCTCATCCCCCTCTCCCGCTGCCCAGCACCCCACACTGCCTCGGCCCCTGTCCCCCTCACCGCAGTGCAGCTCGTCAGAGCAGTCCTTGCAGTCACACACGAAGTTGCAGACGGCTTCCTGGGCGCTCCAGCAGTAGCTGGGGACCCAGCCCAGGGTTCCTGGAGGCAGAAGCCATCAGTGGCTGGAGGGCAGATAGACCCCTGGTTCTGGGAACCCCCAGACGGTCTGTGGGTGCTGACGGGGCACCCTCCACTTCTGCCTTCCATGCGGGGCTCAGGGAGGTAGGGGTGAGGTCACCCCTTCAGCAGGAAGGATCAGGACTTGAAGAGCCCTGGGTGGCTGGGTCTGGTCCCTGACCCATGTCCACCCCACCCCATCTTGCTGCAGGGGGTGGACGCCAGCTCACCTGAGAGCAGGGCCAGGGCGGCTAGAAGGTGGCCAGGCTGCAGCATGCTGGGCAAGTGAGCAAGGCTCGCAATCGGTGGGCAGCCGGTGTGGGGCTCCTGAGGAGGGCCCGCCCTCTAGGTCACTGCTGCTGGTGCTGCTGACGGGGGGGACGGGGGGGGGGCCTCCTCGGCCAGGGTCCAATCCCGCCTGATTGGCGGAGGCCCTATGGGAACCTAGTGGGGCCCAGGGGCCCTCCGAACTGTGATCTGGGTAGGTCGTGGGCAGAAACTGCAGCTGCCGCAGCCATGAGGCCACGGACCACACCTAGGGGGCCAAGGTCAGGCCCCAGCCTACCCCACGTTTCTGCCGGGCCCCCAGCCCTGCACGTTACAGACCAAGTGAGTCAGCATGTGGCCCGTGGCGGGGTGGGATCTGCTGCAGGCCTGAAGTTTCCATTCTGGTGGGGAGGCCACGGAAGCTGTGGTGGGTGCAGACTGGGACCACCCACTGCCAAGCACTGGCCAAGGATCCCAGCGGCCCCAGCATGAAGTCCAGCCTGAATAGCTGTGCCAAGGGCACCCTGACCCCACAGCCCCTCTGTAGGGACCCTGTCTTTTCTAGTCCCCCCCCCCCGAGCACATCCCCATAGACCCTGGGCAGAGGGTCAGGGACGGGTGAGGCCACAGGTGTGCTGCTGCTGTCCGTTGACCTCACTGTTCTCCGTGAACTCTGGGTGGGGCCTCCTGTTAGCACCCTCGGGACAAACATGAAGGGACCTCACGTGGCCTGGGATCAGGTCCCCCAACAGCAGCCAATGGAGCACCCCACTGACCTCCACCTCTGTCCCCAGTGCTTGGGACAGCACCTTCCAGAGGGCAATCTGGTTGTAAATGGGGCCGAGGCAGGCCCAGCGCTGGCTCTTATCAGACCCCAAAGGGCTGAATGTGCACCTTTCGGCCCCCCTCCTCCCCTCCGCCTGTCCTCCCTGGGGCCCTGGGGCTGGGTGGGGCCAGGGGACCCAGACACAGTCCATGAGACAGACAGAGGAGACAACACTTTAATTCGCATGGTGACCCTGAGGCATGACAGGGATTGAGCACGACTGGACATCAGAGGCGAGGTTGGCCTGGTCTGGATGTGGAGGTGGCCGGGACCAGCCTTCAGTAGCCGTCGTCTGCCCAGGTGACCTCGTAGTCTGGATACCTGGCCTTGATTTTCTCTGTGGAGATGGAGTGCTGGGCGCGCCCGTATCCCTGGAGAGGGGGGATTTGAGCTGACACCCGTCCCTCTAGTCCACAGGGCCTGGCCCCGTTGGGAGGGGGTGGCAGAGTTCCGGTCAAGCCCCTTGTGGGGGCGGGGTCTCCTGGCACCAGGGGCCTCTGGTGGTGGGCAGACGCCAGTGGTCTTCCTGAGGGTCCTCGGCCTGGCCATGCTGGGTGTGGTGGTGGCTTGTGGCAAGTGGGGGGACACTCTCGGCCCAGCAGGTGAGGCTGGCAATGTGCGGGGCAGCGGGGTGAGGCCCTGGTGTCCCCGGCTCATGCTCACCATGGAATAGCCGTACACGTGGATCTTCTTGTCCTGGCTCTGGTGGGAGATGCGCCCGCCGCCCAGGCACTCACAGTCGAAGCCCCGTCTCTGTATCTCCCCTGAAACCTTGTCGTAGATGTCGGCTGGGAAGGAAGCGAGGTCGGAACCCCGAGGCCGGGCGTACGCCCGCTCGGGACTCCCCGGGAGCGGACCCCAGGCCCCACGCCCAGAAGCTCCCGTGCTAGGTGGCTGGCGGTCTGGTCCAGGAGCCCCGCCCACTCCCCCGTCCCCAGGGCCTCTGTCGGTGGCTCCGAGCCCCCAGGACGCTCGGCCCCGCCCCTCGACGCTGATTACGCCCAGCCCACCTGCAGCTCCGCCTCACTGAATCAGATCCCGCCCCTTCCGGCCACCCGACGGGGGGGGGGAGCATAGGTCCCGCCCCTTCCGCTCCCTCAGTCCCAACCCCCCGGTGCGCTGGCCCCGCCCTCACCATGGTACTCGGCCCACTTATAGCCGCGCACGATCTCTTTGCTCTCCGCGGCTTGGGCGTCGGAGGGCGGCGCCGTGTGGACTCGAATCAACACATATTTGAAGACTCCGTCTGGGTCGATGTCCACATCGGGAATCTCAGCGAGGCCGGCCGCCGCCATGTTTCCTCGGCGCACGCCCAGCAGGCCCCCCCACCCAGCTTCTGTAGCTCCTACCCCCTCCCGAACTGGGTCAATGTCGGTGGTGCAGAGGGCGGGCTCTGGGAGAGCCGTGACCAATCCCGTGGGGGAGATGCCGCCTGTGATTCGTCGCATCAGCCAATCGTACCGCGGACTTGAGCGCTGCTTAGCCAATCGCAGCACGGCTCCTAGCAGCCTGGGGACTAAGCTGGTCCCACTTAAAGGAGGACCAGGAAACCTAGAGGGGGCAATGATTAAATCTAACCGACTGGAGAAGTTCTTTCTCGGTTGGAACGCATCAGCCGCGGGGGTGGCTGACCAGCGCCTCTGGAGGGGATAAGCAGCACACGAGACCGGGGCGAGGGAACGAGGGAAGCTGCCTGGGGCTTGAGAAATGCGCCCGGTTTCCCCACCCTCTGCGGCCCAGGGACGCTCCAGGACGCTGTCCGCACGTCCTGGCTCAGCGGGCACGCCCACCCCCCGCTTCGTGTGCAAGGAGGCAGCAAGGGCTACAGTCAATTTCTAGTTTACTCAGTTTGAAAGCGTCTGCCCTCTGGGCACAACTGCTCCAGCCTGACCCTCCAGCGAGGGGCAGAGGGCCCGTGGGGTGGGGGTGGTGAAGGCTGGGCTGTAAGACCGCGAAGGCGGGTCGGCGGCGGGGCAGCAGGGCTGATGCAAAGGAGTTGGCAGAACAAATGCAGGACCTGCGGGTGGAGGCACGGGGCGAGGGTAGGTTTGGGGAGTGGGGGTAGGGGTGGTCGTTCACAAAGATCCGAAGATCCTGTCAGGACTCCAGGTCTCACCCCTCCATGGCCGAGAGTCATCCCCTCTGACAGTCATCGCTGTCCTCCGTGCATCCTTTGAGCCCTAAGTTCTTGAGGGTGGGGCTGAGGCCAGGCTGGGGGCTCCAAGGCTCTAGTGAGCGACGTGTTGAATCGGATCCCCAGGCTGGCCAGCTAGCTATTCCCGAATCTGCTGCCTGGGGCCCATCCTGTCACATTCTGCACGGGGGTCGAGGCTAGCCTGTCACTGACTCTGGTATTGGCACCTGAACTGACTCCTGCCACTTGCCAGCCCCACTGGCTCTCTCTCTTGCTTTCCCGGATGTCTTGACCCCTGCCCTCTGGCTGGCCTGATGATCTCTCACCCACCAGTTGTTTCCCCCTTCCCCCTGCAGGCCCTGGCTAGGGCGGACCTGATGCGGGAGGTGAGGGGACTGTAGGCTGCAGGGTTGTCCGCATGAGGGCCACACTGGATCTCAGTCCTCGGGGGCAGGGCTGGGACCAGCAGACAGCACCATATGCCCCGCAGGGCTTCTGCAGGTGTTGTCCCGTGAGACAAGGTCCAGCAATAGGTTACCTTCCAGACCAAGGGGGTCACAACCAGCCCATGCCGGATCCCAGTTAGGTGTGACAGTCCCCCCCTGGCCTGCTCTGAACTGCGGGGGCCCAGCCTGTGGAAGCGTTTAGTGACAACACTGGGCTTTGGTCAATGCCAGGCTCCTGGAGGAGCAAGTCGGCAGACCACCGGGTCTGGGATCCGGGTTCTGGACACAGGGTCTGTGTGGTAGTGCCTTCCTCCTCCACTTGAAGGCCGGGCCTAGGGGGTCCTCAGGCCACCCCGCCTCCCACGGGGAGCACCAACCGGCTGAGGACCCAGCTCGGAGGCCCTGGGACAACCCGGTGACCAGTGAGAATGGGGCTTGGGCGACTGGGGAGAGGTCTTCGGATAGAAGAGGCAGGGCCTGCGTTGGTGGGCAGGGGAGCAAGGGGAGTGGTGGTGGGGCCTGGGCAAGGGGCCTGGATGGGTGGACTGGGCCTGGGGACACCCTGGAGGGACCCCGGGGGAAGTCCTAGTAGGACTTGGGCGTCGTAGCGGCGACGGGGCCCTAGTGGGCCGGCGCGCCCCCAGGCTCACATCAGGTCGTCCAGCACATTGGCGCTGGCCACCCAGTCAAGCGCGCGCGGCTCGGAGGCGGCCATGATCATGCACATGAACGGGCGGCCGGTGCGCCGGTCGGTGGGGTAGATGGTGGTGGGCGTGAAGCGCCGGTTGGCCTCCACGAACTCACAGAGCTGTTCGTAGACGCGGGGGAACTCGTGGCGCAGGAAGACGCCGCGCAGGCGCAGCTCTCGCTGGATGTGAATGAAGGCTACCTCGCGCGCTCGGCGGCCAGCCTCGCCTTCCTGGTCTAGGCCCGCCGTGCCGGGCGGCGGCGTCAGGATCAGCGTCTCCATGTCTGGCTCGCGGCCCCGTGGCGGCGGCGGGCGCGCGGGGCTGCCGGCTGCCAGCGCCACCTTGGCGAACTTGCGCACCGTGGGGCCGGCGCTGCGCGGGGCGGGCGCAGGCCGGGCGGGGGCGCCGGGGGGCGCGGCGCCGGGCCCCACGGCCACAGACACGCTGAGCAGGAAGCACTCGGCCGGCTCGTAGAGGCGCCCAGCGGCCGCCAGCTCGCGAGCATAGCCGCCCAGGGGCGCCGCGTGCGTGGCCAACTCGCGTAGGGACAGGTAGGTGGGGGACAGCAGTAGCCCCTCGAGGCCGAAGCGCAGGAAGTTGTCGGCGGAGCCCGGGCTCGGGAAGCCCAGGAAGAGCACACCGCGGCCGCGGGACAGGAAGCCGACGCGCGCAATGCGGGAGAAGGCGCGGTGCACCGGCCCGCTGTCGCGGCAGAACTGCAGCACGTGGCGACACACGCTGCCCACGCGGCCGTACACGCAGCGCGCCTTGTGCGCGTCCCAGTCCTCGCGGCGGCACAGGCGCGAGCAGTAGTAGGTGTAGCAGCTGTGGCAGGACTTGAAGTAGAGGCAGGCGTTGAACATGGTCTCGGTGCGCCGGCAGCGCGCGTTCGAGCAGGTCATGAGGTCGTCCTCGTCCGCGCTGGGCTCTGGCGACGCGTCTGCCGCCTCTCCTGACCCGGCCTGGTCCTCGCCGCTCCCGGCGGAGGCAGGAGGTGAGCGCGGCTGCACCAGAGCAGGGGCCGCGGGGCCCGCCGGCCGCAGGTCCAGCAGGCGACGGAGCTGGCTGCCCGGACTCTCAGCTGCGCGCTCGGCGGCCGGACCCGCTGCGGGCCTGGAGTCGATGACCAGGTCTGTGATCAGCTCGTCCAGCTGCTCTAGGCTGCGCTGGCGGCCGGGAGCAGGGCCGGCGGCGGCCGGCGGCGGGGGTGGCCGCTTTCGGCCCCCGGGCACTTCCCAGGCGCGGACTGAAGGGCGCTCCACGTTGCGCAGGTCATTGTCGGTGATGGTGATCTCGGGGGTCACATACCAGGCGCGGCCCAGGCCCTCGCCGGCACGGCCTTTCTCGGACAGCGACGTCTCGGACAGCGACAGCGCCGCGTAGCGCCGGGGCGAGGTGGACAAGTTGACGACCACAGGCGGGCGCCGGCCTTCGGGGGATGTGGCGCATGGCTCTCGCCCCAGCAGGTTCTCATAACTGCGGCCTCGGCCCAATGGGTCGTCCCGGCGAGGAGCAGGCGCTAAAATGTTGTCCCAGGAGCGCGAATAGTGGCGGCTATCGGTGACCAGTCGGGGTGGGCTGGTGCCTGTGCCGCCGTGCCAGGAAGCGAGCAGGGGCCCGGGGTCTGGGGGCGGGGCCACCTGCAGGGTGCGGTAAGGCCGTGGTCCCCAGTCGCCCCAGGCTGGGCTGCCTCTTGGGTAAGGGTAAGTCCGAGCCAAGGCGTCCCGGTCCCGGTACCGCCCCCAGTCCTCCGTGTGGAAGGGGCGGGTGGCGGGGTGGGCCCGGGGCTCCTCTGCGGCGACGTAGCGGGGTCCATAGGTGTGGGGCGCCTCACTGTAGTAGGAGCGGGTGGGCGGCTCCTGGATGGGGAAGGAGCGAAAGTCCCCAGCGTAGTACCCGCCCACGTGCCGCGGGCTGGGGCCGGGCGGTTCCTCCGACAGGTAGGGTCTGGGGCAGTAGCCGTCGAAGGGCGGACCTGGGCTGACGGTGAAGCCTCCCGGGTAGCCTTCTGGCTCCTCGGTGTAGAAGAACTGCGTGGGGCCGGGCGGCGTGGTGAAAGCCAGGCTGCGGCGCTCTGCGTAGTCCCGGGCCCCAGGTAGGGCCCCATCGTAGTACAGTGCTCTGGGGTCCGCACAGTAGGAGTCGCTGGGTGTGGGTGTGCGGGACAGCGTCACGTGTCGAGGGGGGCCGGGCACCGGCAGGCCGTGCAGCTGCGGGGCACCGCGGGCCCAGAGCGCAGCGTCCGCGGGCCCAGAGGACCTGGGGCCGCGAGCAGCGTGCTGCAGCACCGCGTCGTCGGGCTTGATGTCCAGACGGCAGCGGACGTGGGGGGCGGGCCCTGAGGGCACCTCTGCTGGTGGGCAGCGGCCTGCGGCGGCGCAGAGGGGCGCGATGCGGCCCGGGCCTCCCCGCTGTGGCTGCAGCTTGATGGGGTGCAGCTCGTTGGCGAGTGCGCGCAGCGCGGGATAGGCAGGTTCCCGGCGCGGCGACCCCTCCGTACGCGGTGTCCGTTGGGCGTCCCTGCTCCGCCGCGGCAGCACTGGGGGCGAGGCGGGCGCGGCTGGGGCCAGGCCCGGGGGCGCGCGAGGCGCGCTCTTGGAGCGGGCGCGGCGCCGCGTCTCCCCTTCGCGGGGCCGGGGCCGAGGTGCGGCGGGCTCCGGGCGTGGCGGCTCCGGCTGCCCGCGCACTGTGTGGCCCTCCATGGCCGGCCCGTCCAGCGCCTCCAGGAAATCGAAGCTGCGGCAGTGGCGCTTGTTGAAAGGCGCAGGCGCTGCGGGCCGGGCCATGGGGCGTTCACATGTCGGCCGTTGGGTTGCGGGGTCCGGGGCTGCCACCTTGATGTCTTGGTACACGGTTGACACCAGCAGGTCTGGCGGGTCCGTGCGGGTCATCTTAAAGGAGGTCCCCAGGCTGGCGGCTCTAGCTCACTCGGCTTGGCAGGGCTTCCACCCTGCGGAGGAAGGGCAGCTCAGGGACCCCCCTTGTGCCATCCGCCACCCTCGGGTTGAACCGGCTTACCTGGGATGCAGTGGGGGCAGCAGCCCCGCCTGTGGGCCGTGGTCTGCTCCATGCCGCCTGAAGTAGCACCTGCGAGAGCAACCCAGCACACTAGTCACCCGGCGCGCCCGCCCCCAAAAGAAAACGAAAAGCTCCTCTCCTGCTCGGGGACTAGTGGCAGGGCAGCCTCAGAGATACGGTTGCCCGGCTCCCTGCCCCTGCCCTCACCGGCAGCTCCCAGCTCCTCCCTGGACCTGGACCTGCTCGCTGGGAGCGTGGTGTGGGCAGTGGGTGTGGGCAGCCGCTGCCAGCGTCCGCTCCGACAGTGCGGCCCGCCCGGGTGAGCCTGGCACTTGGTGAAACGCAGGCGTCCCTTACCTTGGGCGGACTAAACAGACCCTCCCTCGAGGCTGCGTGGGGGCCATACCCCGCGACGCGCCCCCAGGAGGAACCTGGAGTCCAGCCTGCAGCCCGCGCGGCTTTCCCACCCGCGGTCTACAAGCACTAGGGCCCCTGATGCTTAACGTCTTCAGAAGGAAGCTCCCTGGGCGCCCCCAGCACGGTTAGGGCTAGCATGACACTCCTCGCCCCGCCCCCCACAGACACCCCCCAGCGCGTGCACCCGCAGCCTGGCCGCGCCACCCTGGACCGGCTGCAGGACCACGTGGGGACGGTGTGAGGCACGCTGATAACCGTTGCTCTCCTGGAGCACCGGGGAACTTCGCTTTCGCGGCTCCGAACCCTTGGGGGGAGGGGGGAGGCCTGACGAGCCCTTCCCCCACGGCTCTCTGGAGAGGGCCCACCCCCAGTGGCGCCGGGTGGCACCATGGAAACCGCGCATCCGCGGCCCCCACGCTGCGGGCTCGGTCGGTAGCTCTTGTCATCCGGCCACAGTCCTACGGCGGCTGCGACCCCTCGGTCCCTGAGACCCAGGAGAGGGCGGGGCGGGGGGGGGGCACCACACCGCGCCTGCGCCTCGGGCTAGGCTGTGTGTCCCAGCGGTCACCTGGCTCCCATCCGGGAGGAGATGCGATGGCCGGGATGGGAACGCATGAGGCTGCCCCCTACCTGGCAGGACCTTCTGTGGCTGTGGCGGTCGTGGGGGTGGGGTGGGGGAGAGGGAGGGATTGTTTCACTAGGTCAGCCCTCAGGGGCCGCAGGGCACAGGGGATGCTTGTCCACAGGGTCTCCGGTCACAGTCCGACCCCAACCCAGCCTTGTGCTCGCCGGTCCCCAACTTTGTCCCGTGCAGGCAAGACCATCCCTTCTTCCCGTCCCCCTCCCCCTCCCCCTCCCCCCTAAGCTCCAAGTCGGGCCAGAATCAGGGTCGGTGACGGGGAGGCTCCGCCCCAGGTCCTTGTCAGCTGCGGCAGTCAGCAACAGGACGAGGTGACAGCCCCTCCCCAAGGATGGGCCCAGCCCCCGCTGGGGTTTTAGGCTTTCCTAAGCCCTCGAGCTGGGCCGGCTCTCGCCACGGCCCAGGCCCAGCTCTAGCAGGAACCCACCCGGTGTCGCCGGGGGCGGGGGCTCCCCCATCCTTGCGGCCAGCCAGGGACGCACCTCGCCCATGACAGCGGGTCGCTGGGGGCATGCACCCTGGCCCCTACCTGGCGCTGCTCCGCCGCCAGAACCCCAGTGGGCTGCGCAGCCCCCAACCTGGCACCACCGCGTCCCCGGCACCGGCAGAAGCTTCGAGGCAGCAGTGCCGCTGGCCGGCCTGCCGCTCAGTGCTGCCCCCGGCGGCTGCGGAGGGGGCTGCACTTAAAGGGGCAGTGCTCATACAGAGCAGCTCGAAACTAAGACTGACTGACACTGGGGCTCCTGAGCCACACCAGGTCCCCAAGCACCCACTTAACCCCAGGACACCATCAGAGGGGGGCAGGTGGCTGCCTGAGGCTGAGTGGCAACTCCAGAAATGTTCTTCCGGCCCCGCGATAAGCAGATGGGCAGCTCCTGCCTGCCAGTCGCTTCCCAGACCCATCCGCCTGGGCTCCAGGCGCCAAGGACCCAGCAGGCCAGCAGGGGCCAGCTGGCTATGTGGCCTTAGCTCAGTGGAAGGCTGCCACTGCCAGGGCTGCCTTGTTGTTTGTTTTTGTTTTTTTTTTTGGGGGGGGGCACCACTGCTCTCCGGTGGTAGGAGGAGGAGGAGGCCCAGCCCCACTGCTGGAATTGAACCTCCGTCCCAGTGGGCCGCAGTCTGCGCACAACCACGACGCCACGGGGGCTCAGCCCTCCAGGGCCTTCTTGTCAACCTTTGGGGGCATTCTGTGGCAGGCCTCCAGCCCCTCCCAATAAGTCCCTGACGGGCCTGCCTGCAAAGGGATCTTCTGCCTGGGTCCTGGTTGGCTGACTTCCTGGCCCTCCTGGCGCTCAGCTTGTGGCCCGGGCAGGGGAGGGTGTGACAGGGTAGGCGGGTCTGGCAGTGCCCACACGACCTGGCATAGCTCTGGTTCACTGTGGTGGCCCTTCGGAAGCTGTTACCACGGCAACGTTGGAGGTGGTGGGAGGGGCAAGATATAGGCCCACTGGGAACGGGTAAGTGGCCATGGTGAGAATGAGGGTCTGGCTGTTCTCCAACAGTCCTGGTCCAAGGCCCACCCCACCCCCCAGTGCTGTCCACAGCATGACAGGCAATAGAATGCCCGCTGGGGTAGTGGAGGTAATGGGCTGTCTCCTGCAAGTGCACACACCCACACACCAACACCCCCCGCCCCCGCCCCACCCCCACGGAGCCGGGAGGGTCCCTGGCTGGATCAGGGCAGAGAGAAGACAGGACTCCGTCTGAAACAGGAGCACTTTATGGCCAAGGGAAGCGATGGGCTGATGGCAGAGCTGCAGCCCTGCTGGCCTGGCCACCCACCCGGCACACTGGGAAGATCTGGGTCCCCTGTGGCTCAGCCTGGCAGGCACTGGGGGAGATTGCCACAGGGCCCCCATGTGGTGGAAGAGGTGCCATCACATGCCAGGGCTGGGGAGTGGGGACTGTGAATGGGGCTGGGGCAGGCACCCCTGTAAACAGGCCCGCAGGTCCCTCTCAGTCACATCCCTGAGAAACGCTGAGGGCTGCAGCACTGTCCGGTGCCTGGCCCCCACCTCCACCTCCACCTGCTGCTTGGGGGCCTGCAGGTACCCAGCCCCTGCAGGGTGGCCACTGCAGCCACCTAGAGTTCCTCGTAGTCCCCGCCCCCGGGGTGCTGGCTGCTGGGGGCCCCACCCCCCAGGAAGGCCTCCAGCTCATCCGTGGCCTCCTTCCTGCTGCGAGGTGGCTTCTTCTTCTTCTTCTTCTCCTTCTCGGTCCTGCCCTCCTCCTTGTCCTTCTTGTGTCTGCTCCTCCTCTTCTCTTTCTCCTCCTCCTGGTCGGGGCGGGGCGGGGCATGGGGGCAGTCAGCAGGGCTGCAGTCCCTGCCCATGGCCCCTGCAGCCCCCCCCACCCCCCCCCCCCCCCCCCCCCCCCCCCCCCCCCCCACAGCCCTGGGCAGCGGCCAGTCTACCTCCTTGCTCCTCCTCTTCTTCTTCTTCTTCTCTCGGGAAGGGGCCTTGCTGCCCTGGTCTGCAGAGAACACAGTTTATATTGCTGAAGGACGCTAGGGGGGCTGCCTCCACCTTCCACACTTCAGGCTACTGACCCCTCTGCACTTCTGTAGGACAAGAGGCCAGGGCACCCACGTGGGCAGCGGTCAACCACCTCTACCTACCAGGGGATCTCAGAGACTCAAGGTGACACTTGAGGGACTTTGGACTAGGGCTGAGTGTCCACACCCATGGGCCCCGGCTGCAACTGGGGAAGGTGCATAGCCCATAAGGGTGCAGACTGGGCTCTGGACGGGCAGGCCCACCTTCATCGCTGCTGTCCCTGGAGCCCGGCTCCCCGAGGCCCAAGCCGAAGAGGTCGGTGTCGTTCTTAGGTTTGAAGGGGAGTGCAGGGGGCCGGGGGGGTTGGACTGGGGGAGCGTCCTCATCCGTCAGGTCAGAGAGATCCTCGCGAACTGGGAACTGGTCCTGGGAGGGGGGCAGTGGGGAGACAGAGTCACAGGCTAGAGCCCCCGCTCCGGGCCTCATGTGCTCTCTGGGTCTAGGGGCCTGCCCACGTGTGCCGCAGCCTCCACGTGTCTTTCTGCCCACACGTGCTGTCAGGCAGCCCCTCACCACTTTCCGGGGTGCATCTGATTCCTCGCTCTCAAAGTCCGGATCATCCATGAGGAAGGACAGCATCTGGGTGGCCACAGGCCCCTCGGGGTCACTCTCCGATGATGCTGCCTGCTCAGCTTTAGCCCCCGAGGGCTTGAGGGGAGCAGCTGTGGTTCTGGACGCCGATCCTTCGAGGATAGCCCTCCCCTCACCCTGGGTCTCTGGCCTCTGAGGTTCCTGGGCTGGTGAAGCGACCCCCTGGGCCTGGGGCTTTGGAGGCTTCTGAGAGGGCCTGTGGAGACAAGGTGGGTCAGGACTTGGGGACACGACTCCCACCCAATGGCACAGGTCTGCTCAGCATTCCCAGAGTGCCCCCTGGAGGCCCACTTCCTGGTCCCCCACCCAGCCACACACACCATTTTATCTCTGGCTGCAGGCATGTCTGAGGGACCAGTCCTGCGGCCTCTTCCTCACTGGACAGGGTGACATTCTGGCTGGGAAGGGGGTCGGCACACGGCAGGACCCTGTCTTCCAGGTCCACGTCATCTTGGAAACCGGTCACCATGGGGTTGCCGCCCAGGGTCTCCCCATCACTGCACAGGCAGGGGTGAGGTCAGAGGTGTCCAGAGAGGAACTCCAGCCCTGTCCCTGGACTTGCTGCCTCCGTGTAATCAGGGTGGGGGGGGGTCCTGGACAGCTGTGATGCCGGGGGGAGTGGGCCACCCAGGGGTGGGGTGGAAAGAGGAGTCCCCCACAGACCAGTCTTCCCAGGAGACACTGGGCACAGCATGCTTCCGGCACAGCTGCCCTTGGGGCCGGAGCACCAGTGCTTGGTGGAGGCCCTGCATCGGGCCCGGGCCCCTCCCTGCAGTCTCTTCAGGGTTCCCATAGCCCAAGCAGACCCCCACCTGTCACTGTCCTGCGGGGGGGCCTTGGTCCTCTTTTCCTCCTGTGGGGGGACAGCTTCCTCCAGGAAGCTGCGGTCCAGGCTGTCCTCAGGAACGAAGTCCTCCACCTTGGACGCCTTGTCCAGGACCTCTGTGGCCAGGACTGGCTCTGCGGACAGACAGCCGGCTCCCTCTGTGCCTTCCCTGACTGGGCAATCGGGAGGGGTGGGATGGGGCGTAGCAGCCCGGGGCCAGCCTACCTGGGGCAGGGGGAGCCGGCTCCGCAGCAGGTGAGGTCCCAAACAAGCGTGAGATGATGCTACGGCGAGGGGCTGGGGCCGGGGCAGCGGTGGGGGGCATGGAGGTTGGGGCCTGAGGGGGCAGGGCCTCGGCCCCCAAGGACAGGGGTGGTGGGGGTGGACTGGCGGCAGGCTGGGCTGGTGGTGGCGCTGGGGCGGGCTGGGGCGTGCTGGGGCTGGAGCTGCTGGGGGAGGCAGCACCCACAGGGACGACGGGTGACTGGGAGCCAGAGGCCGGGCTCTGCCCATTGGCCACGTGGCCCCGGCCTCGGGCCTCCATCATCTCCAGGAAGCTGAGGGCAGAGGGCACCAGTGAGCACGCCACGCAGGGCCCACCCCACCACAGCCCAGGGGCACCCTTGCTCAGCACAGGGCCAGGAGGCAGCTTAGGAGCTGCCACAGGCTGGGAGCGCAGGGTGGCTCCTTCCCACCCTTGGTCACCATGCTGCGGGGTCGCTGCCTGCGTGGAGGGAGCTCTGTGCCACTGCTCAGCAGGTGGCGCCCACAAGAGAGGTCACTGTGGGCCAGCTGCTGGCAGGACAGCGTGGTGCTTGGCCACCTTGGGGTGCCCAGCCGCTCCATGCCAACCCCCCACCCTGAGGCACCAAAACATGAAGTGACAGGAAAGTCACCTTCTAAAGTTCATGTTGCCCTGAAGTCTCCTGATCACAGTGGGTTCCCCGGCCTACTGAGGCCCTGCTGACATGGGGTACACCCCGGAGGGACCTGGAAGGGGCAGCTGTGCGGGGCCCAGGGACCCCAGAGGCACAGGCTAGCAGCCTGCGGCGCTGAGCCACGCATGGCAGCCCTGAGTTACTGGCCAGCCAGGGACAATGATGTGGGGGCAGGGTTGCGAGCATTTGGGAGGGGGGGGGGGTGCTCTGCTTCTGCTCTGGTCTCCTGGCTGGGCTGGACAGCGGATGCCCGGCACCCCAGCTCTCGGTGTGTTAAGAATGCAGGCTGCGGCGAGGAAGAGAAGGCCTGCTGGGTGGAGTCCCAAACCTTGCCCTGCTTCCTGAGCCTGGCAGCTCACGGTCGGCTCACAGGCCTGCCGGGCCACCCGTGCACAGACCACGTACATCTCATAGTTTTGGTCCTCGGTCTCCTGCTGCACCTGCAGCTCCTCTAGCGTGGCATCCATGTCCAGCTGGTTGGTCTCCAGCTGCCGCAGCAGGGTCTCCCTCTGAGGGAGGGGGAGGGAGGAGGGCAGGGTCTGAGTGGCCAGGCCTGTGCAGGTCCCTGATTCCCCATCACCCAGGCAGTCAGGCAACACCACACGTGGGGGCTTCAGTGAGGTGACCACTGCTGAAGAAGCCTTCAGGTCTCCTGAGGGTCTCACAACCCGAGGAATGTCCCCCACCCCCGGAAGTAGGGCACCTTCATGCCAGCTGCCTCCAGTCAGAACTCAACCACGTGCTGCCTCTGCTGCAACTGGTCACTGTCTCCTCCTGGAGACAGCTGGCCCCGGAGTGTGGGGGATGACCAGGGGGGTGGCAGTGGTGTGTGCGGGGTGCGTGTATGTATAGCTGCCACCTGCCCAGCCTCGGGCCCAGCATGCCCCAGGGCTGGCCTGAATTAGCTCTGGGGGGGACAGAGGGGCTCTGAGAGCCGGGACACTGGCCCCTGGGAATGGCCACGAGGCCGAGGCCGTCTGAGCAGACCACTATGCCGGCACTGATGGAGCCCACCTGCAGTTGCAGGAAGGGGATGTTGAAGAACTTGTGCAGATACTTCAAGCCAAAGCTGTTCTTCATGGAAGACTCGGCGTAGCGGAAGTAGGAGGAGCCGGGGGGCCTGGGTGAGAGGGGTGTGAGCTCCAGACATGGTGAGCCCAGCGGCACCCGCCCCCTCCCACCGCCCCCCGCCCTGTGAGCCTGACTCACCTATCCAGGTGGTCGATGAGGTCACGCACGTCGTCGGGCAGGATGACGCGGTGCTCGCCCATGTCACGGTAGTTCCCCAGCACGCACACGGGCACGTGGGTGGGCACCTTGGGCAGCTCACGCAGAATGTAGTTGAAGGTCCTATAGGCAGGCACAGCTGTGTGAGGTCTAGCCCATGGCCAGCTTGCTGGCACCTGCCCTTGGCAGGGGTGGTCGCCCAGAGCACTGGCCTGGGACAGTGCTGGTCAGCGGGGGAGTGTGGTGGGGGGCCCTGGGGGAAGGGTCTCACTGGCCCGGTTGTCTCCCAAGGAAGGCTTGGGCCTCCAAAACAGCCCTTACCACAGGAAACTGTCCCAACCCCCCAGGCACCACCGGGATGACCGCCAGGTCAGACTGTCCCGTCGCAGGCCCCTCAGCCAGCTGCTGCCCTGCCCAAGGCCTCCTGGGTCTGCCCAGTCCCTGGGCCCTGACCCTCAGCTTGCCACACGCCTCTCCTTTTTTAAGTTTCTTGACTACTGTGATCTGAGACGACAAGTCGTCGGTGACTTCTGCTGCATGGACCTCAGTTGGTCAGTCCCAGGGCCACCTTCCTTCTCTGTCTGGGGGCGGGGTGCACACACATGGCCACAGCTGGCTGTGGCGAGGCTCTGGGAAGCTGGGACAGGGTGTTGCTGTGTGGTCCGTCGCTGGGTGTCTTCCCAGTAAAGGGGGTGCCACACCCCACACCCTCCCTGGCCGTGTTCCTGCGGGAGTTTGTGCCAGTAGTACCACTGCTTGGTGATGTCAAACATCATGACCACGCCATTGCAGTTCTTGTATACATCCAGGAACTCAGCATCCAGCGCCAGCTCAGACTCCGCCTGGGGAAGGAGGGGAGCAGAGGGGAAGACTGGCTGACAGACACACGACCTGAAATCCTGCGGGAGGGGGTATCAGGGCCCATGAGTACAGAGCAGACAGTGCTGTTGGCCACGCCCAGGCACCCCCAGCCCAGCCTATCCTCAGGGCCCCAGCCTCCCCGGCGCCTGCCTCTGGGTCTGCACCCCTAGGGCCCACGCACCTCCTGAGGGTCGTTCTCCATTTTCAGGCCTTCACCCCGCTTTTTGCATTTCCCTTATGAGAAGACAAACCAGTGTGGGAGAAGTGCTGACCCAGGAGTGCCCGGCCTTCAAAGGCTCAGGCAAGCACCATGCCCTGCCCTCTCCTCTGCCCCCCACCTCTCAGGGCTGTGAAGTAGGGTGTCTGGCTGCAGCCTCCATCCCAGGTAACCCAGGAGAAACCGGGGTCCAAAGGGGCAAGGCTAACGGATCTCCATCTCTGGAAGAACGGTGGCCCCATGTGCACACAGTACCACGCATATCCTGCCCAGCCAACATGCCCATGCGCCCCATGCACAAACCCATCCCCACTCCCACCCCATCGTCCCAGGACACTCTTCACCAGAAGGGGCCAGCTGGGCCTGCAGCCCGCTCCACTCTCAGGAACCTGAGTGTCCCCAAGTCTGACCCGCGAGGCCACAGCCAGCTGGAGCAAGTGGCATGGGGTAAAGGGGTCCCCCAAGTTAGCAAGCGGCCTGAGGCCCCAAAGAAGGGGGGCCGCAAGCCCCACAGTCCCACGTGTCAGGGAGTGGGGGTGGCTTCACTCCCACGTGTGTGCGCACATATACGCCTGCTGGAGGGTGGGCGGAACTGGTGGTCCAGAGCCGCCTAAAATGCAAGTCTGCAGGACAGCAGCAGTGGGCAGTGCTCCTTGGGCTAGGCCACCAGCATCCTCTGTAGGCCGGGCCCTGCTCTGGACCCAGGTCCCGCCTCACTCCTGGGGGAGTGATGAGCCAGGTGGCAACCCCGGCTGAGCCCGGGGGCGCCCTGTCGTGGCGGATGTGCTATACAGGAGCCCATGGCACTGCACACGCAGGCGCACACACACGTGCACACACAGCGGCGCTCACCCCTCGTGTCACTGAGGAGGAGCTTGTGGCCTGGGAGCAAGGGGACAGAGCAGGAGGTCAGGAGGCCCCGCCGGCCCAGTGGCCACCACAGCAGCAAAGACCTGGCCCGTCCCACCCACCGAGACCCCTTGTCCCGCCCCCAGCGCAGTCTGCGCCAGCCCGCCCAGCAGCGCAGGGCAGGGGAATGGAGGCAGAATGACCGAGCGAGGCGCACACAGCCAGAGCACACTCACCTTTGTCCACCACGTCCCAGACCTCCACCTTCACAATGTCGTCCGTAGCTGCAACGGAGAGCACTTTGGAGGGCATCGCAGGGCTCTGTCCTGCCCTCTGTGCTGGAGGCCCGCTCCTCTGTGCCCTCCCCACCAGGCCACAGGCCCCCCCCCCCCCCCCACTCACTCTTGTAGTTCCAGTGGATGCTGGTGACCTGGATCTCCTGCGTGGGGATGTACTCCTCCAGGAAGGGCTTCCCCTGCAGCCGGTGCCACAGCGCCGTCTTGCCCGTGTTCCTGTCCCCGCGGATGACAATCTTCACTGCGCAGAGAGCAGAGGACGGCAGCGGGAGTCAACCCTGGGCACTCGCTGGTCACTGGGCCACCTGGGCCGTAGAACCTCTGTTCTGCTTCTCCGGCCTGTGCCCACCCTCAGCCAGGCAAAGGTTTGACCCCTGCTCAGGTGTTGCTCAGACCAGAAGCAATCTGGATGCAACAGTCTGACCATGATTCCAACGGCCTCCTTACCGAAACGGAAACCTTCCTCTCAGCGTCTGCTGTCCCTATCCAGAAAACCCATGGCGTGTCCGCTGTCAAGCGCCAGACAAACCAACAGGGGTGTGCTGCTCCTCTGCCGCCAGACCCGGGGCCCCACGTTCGGGCAGACAGCCCGCGGACACTTGTGCAGCTGCACTGAGCGGCTCGGCGTCTTCCTTGGCACTGGCTCCTTCCCCCACACCCTCCCTCCTTCCCTTGTCCCTCAGAGCTGAAGGCCGCCAGTCCGTGATGTCACACACTGCCTACAGCCTCTCTGCTGTCCCCGGCGTGCAGCCTCGCTCGCTGGGCCAGCTTTCAGCACGCAGTCACCCCTCCTTCCTGGAGACTTGGCTCTTCCCCTTATGTTGCCTGACTGGGTTTTCCTACGCAGCCCCGCTGGTGCACTCCAGAGATCTCATGGACACCAGTGTGGGTCTCTTGTGAGCCTCCCGTCCCGAGGTTAGGCCTGGTGTCCCCCGTGTCCACTGACTGTGCACCCCCACCAGGAGTGAGAGCCTGTCTCCTCCCTCCCATGGTCACGGCTCTTCCGTGATTTTTCCTGCCTTTTGGACCAGCAGCTGTTGCCAGAGTCGAGCCCGGGAGGGTTTCTGAGATGGTCGGTCCATCTGGAGTGGGCGTGCAGCCTCCCCTTTCTCCCGAGGAGTGCCGGGAGGGTCAGGTCTGGGCTTAGGAAGGGAGTAGTGCGGTACACAGACAGTGAGCAGCTCTCCTCCTTTGGAGTTGGTACTGCCCTCACCCCTGGAGAACCAGGAGGAGTTTTCCTTCAGACCCACTCCTCCCATACAGTGCAGCCCCAAAAGCCACCATCATGGGACCGCCCAATAGGACCTCACGTCTCAAAAGGAATGCCCTAAGCTCTAGAGGTTTCCCCACACCTCCTGTGGCCCCAAGGCCATGCACTGACACTCAGCCCTGGGACTGTCACGTCATGACACTTCTCACCACCCACCAGTCACCTATTTCACCTTTCTTCTGCGTCGACTTTTGCCACTGTGTTCAGAATTGCTTAGAACTTAAAAACACATCATCCTCTCAGGGCTAGCTCCTCGGTGCACACCCCACTTTATGCTAGTTTCCTTCCTAACCCCTACCCTGGGGGCTGTCTTGTTCCCCATCCCAGCGGCCCTGGGTGCCTGCAGTTCATTCAGATCCGGGGTGCTGTGAGTGGGGGCTCCAGCACTGGGACCCTGACGCCCTTTCAGCGCCTTCCACAGGATCCTGCTGTCGGGGTGGCGCCTTTGCCCCTGTGAGGCAGGCGTGGCTGATGTGCGTGCGGGGCAGCGGCTCCGTTTGAGGGCGCACTCATGATAAAGGGGAACTTGCAGAGCTGGCCTGCCCATGGTGCTCGCCTGGCAGGGGCTGTGCGTGCCGTGTGGAGCCAGAGCAATGGCCCTCCCTGTGACCCCCGTCAGCTGGGGCATCGGGCTGTCTGCGGGGCGTGTGGTGTGTGGCAGCGGTCCCTACCGTGTCAGCCATTCACACAATGCACACCAGACTCACCGCTGGACACCTAAGTGGCGGTGGTTTTTCAGTGTCAGTTTCTCCCCCCCTTCGGGCTTATTTGCTCATCCTTTCTTGAGCCCTGCCCCACCATAAGCAAGGTGTCTTTGTCCCCGTGAGGCAGGCGTGACCGATGCCTGCGTGGGGAGGTGGCGGCACTCCGACTCTAAAGGATACTGGGGCCCGCTGGGCTCGGCCTGGGGGGCAGAAGCTGCTGCAGGTTCTCCCTGCTGCCCCACCCCCACGGCCTGTCCTTAAGGCAGTTGGTGGGCTTAGGGCATGTGGCTTCTCTGGTGCAAATCGTCCATCGTCCCCGTCCTCGCTGTCTCCAGGGTCCCTCCCCACCCCCTGCACCTGGGGACTTTGCCTCCAACTTGCCACTCCAACCTTCCAGGTGTTTCTCTGACAAAGGTGTGGCCACACACCCAGCTGTGCAGTGCTCCCTGGGCACGTCTGCCACGTTGTCTCAGGGCGGTTCTGACGGGCCCTCTCCAGGCCCTGGCCCTGACACAACACACACCTTTTATCATCTTGATTGCACACCTCCTCCTACCCCCCACCCCTCACCAGGGCAGAGCCTGGCTGGCGACTCACTGACCAGCTCCCCAGTCTCGTGGACGTGCAGGTGCTTGTGGAAGCCGAAGCTGCCTCCCACCCTAACAGGGCAGGGAAGGGCCCTGCTGCGTCTGTCCTCAGCGGCCACTCAGGAAGTGGCCCTCAAACTTCTCCACCTGTCCCACCTGACCAGAGGCCCAGCCCTGCTGTGGGGCCGCTGCCGCACCTACAGCCAGCCCTAAACCTGTGAGTCGTCGGGTGCAAGTCCTACCTTCCTCCCACCTGGTCCTTTCCGTCCCAGAAAGAGTCTCAGTCTTGGAGCCCACAGCCCAGTGCCCCGGGACTGGAAGCCGCCCCTGTCCCCCGAAGAACCCGGAGGGGGAAAGCCGCGCCGCTCCCGCAGTGGGGTCACACGTGGGTTCCGGAGGTGTCCCGCGCAGCGCTGGCTGGACAGGCGCCTGCCCCTCCAGTGCGCGGCGCGCGGCCTCCACCGACGGCCCCGGGCCGGCCGGACACCCACGGGTCAGAGCGGGCCGGGAGCCGGGCGGGCGGTCGTACATAATTGATGCCCGCGCGGCCGGCGGCGCCCCGGCGTCCCGACCGCGGAGATGTCCCCCTGGATAAGCGACGGGCAGCCGGCGGCCGCGCTCCGAGTGCGCGCGGGCTGGGCGGGCGGCCCGCCGTCCACGAGGGTCGCCCCGGGGCCCGTGTCGCCCCCCCCCCCGCGTTACGTAACAGCGACCGGCCGGTCCCCGCGCGCCGCTCGGGTTTCCCGGCCTCTCCCGCCCGGGGCCGGTCTGCAGCCCCGGGCCGCGGCCACTCACTGTTGTACTGCACGCCCTTGGCGAAGCGCCTCTGCAGCGCCTGGTTCATGGACTGCAGCCCGGCGGGGATGTGCTTGTCGCGGCCCGGGGGCGGCTCCGACCCCACCAGCTTCTTCAGGGCCGACAACATCTCGGCGCTCCGACGCCCGCCCGGCCGCGGCCCGCGAGCTTAGAGGCGGCGGCGCGGCGCGGCGCGCACCATAGCCCGGCGGCGGCTCGGCGGGCCGGGCTCCGCTTCCCGGGCCTCAGCCGCGGCGGCTCCGCTCCGGCCCCCGCGGCCCCCGGCGCGGCCGCTCTCGGCCCGTCAGCGCCGCCATCTTGGTGCCGGCGCGGCAGGAAGGCCAGGACGCCGCGGCTACGGGGGCCCGCGAGGGCCGCGCCGGGGGGGGGGGGAGGGGCGACGCGCATGCGCGGGGCGGCGCCAAGGCGGGGCCGGCGCGGAGGTCCGGAGGGCTGGCCCTCGGGTGGGGCTCGTGGCCCCGCTGCACCTGGCCAGACACGCGCCCGCGGTCTTCGCTCGCATGGGCCCCCACCCGGCGCTCGCATCTCAGCCCAGGCCCCTCCCACCTCGCCTCGGTTCCCCCTCGCCCCCCTGCGCTCACTGGACACCCAGCTGGCCCATAAACTTCCCCGCGTGCCCCCTCCCTACACGAGGCATCACCCAAGGACGGGTCCTGTCCGTCCTGGAAAAACGTTTATTTGTATCATAAGGAGCTGGCGGAGGGCTGGGGGCTGGGAGGGACAGAGAGGACGGGCTACTTCTTCTTCTTCTTGGCTATCTTGAGCTTCCCTTCGATCAGCTTCTGGCCCTGCTTCTTGATCTCAGCCCGCGAGGGCACGTAGCTGTGGTCCACGTCCGCAAACTGGAAGGTTTCTAGGAGGGCAGACGCCGACGGCGGGGAGCCGGCACCCTGCAGCCCTCTGCAGTCCTGTGGGCCCCCATTGCCCGCCCCTTCCCCACCCCCCCACCACCGGCTGCCCGGCGAGGGGACCTTAGGTCGGAGGCTCTGCAACCCCGGCTCTGCCTACATTCCCTCTGGGAGGGTAGGGGTGAGGTGGGGCCGGCACCTAGACCCCACCCCAATCCTCGGCCCCACCTCGCTCTGTCCGCACCCCGTTTCCCCCCCCCCCCCCC
>PVJH01020088.1:0-18612 GCA_004026705.1 Nesogale talazaci | reverse complement strand
GGTGGCCTGCAGACGGGCAGAATTCCCTCAGCTTCGCAGCCACAGATGGGGCCGTGCGCCCGTGGGCTCCCCTCCCGGCCGGCCGGGCTACCTCCTCCGTGGGGGCCAGCTTCTCCACCCTGCTCATCAGGTGAGTGAGCTTCTTCTCGCAGTACACCAGCTTGCTGTATACATCTGGGGTGCTGGCGAGCTCCACTTCTTTCTGCAGGCGAGAGGGGCGTCTGACGGCCGCCTGCTGCCCCGGGGCCCTGGTAGCGGGGGCGGCTCCCTCTGGCAGGCACCTGGCCGGGTGGCAGGGGGATGCCGATGAGCCGAATGTAGAGGTTGTCTATGCCCGTCTGGACCGTCAGCAACAGCTTCTGGCTTTTGGTCAGGTTGCCGAGGGCCAGCTGGAGCCGCGCCTCCTCCTCTTTGAGCGTGTCCCTAACCTTCTTTTCAACCGCCACGAAGCTGTTGGGGGCCATGGATATGCAGCAGCAGCTGGGGCCAGGACCAGGCCCCCGAGTGGACCCGCTGGGAGCACTGCAGCACCCTGGACCCAGGACGCCACCCTGGGCTACCTGATGGAGTCGGGTGCCTGGTGGAACTTGAGCAGCACCTGCTCCAGCTCCAGCTTCTTCATCAAGGTTTCCAGCTGCTTCCTCCGCTCCTCACAGTCCTCCATCTGCAGCTCCAGGTTCTCCTCCGTGTTCCTCTGGGCCAGGAAGCGCCCGGCAATGTCCTGGCCAGGCCAACAGGGACAGAGAGGAGCGGGAGTGGGCCTGGGCCCAGGAAACAAGAGCCCCCCTCCCCCCGCCCCCTCCATCCCCAGCTGTTATTGCTCCCTGAGAAGGTGGGCGGCCTCATGCAGACAGCGGGCAGCATTGACATCTGCTACCCTGTCTTACTTGTTGGAGCCCGGGCAGGGTGGGCGCACAGAATCAAAGAGTGCCAACCTTGACAGGAGGGAGGTGGGCAGCTGCTTCTGGACCACAGGCAGTGAGGGGTAAAGCCCCAGGGGGAGCTATGACCTGGTATCTGAGGCACATGTCAGACAGGCTCCCAGGGGCCTCCCGACCTGCCTTGGCCTGTCCTCCATGCTGAGCTGCCCCAGCAGGCCCAGGGGGATGGGGGTGGGGGGAGGGAGGGCAGCCTTTTCAGCCTATCCAGGGGGCCTGGCCCTTTGCCCCTCCCACCCAGGGGTGCCGGGTCTTACCCAGAGGTGGGAGCAGCGCACAGCAGTCTTCACATGGTCCACCAGCATGGTCACCTTCGCCTGGTACTCGATGTCAGCCTTGGAGGACTCTGTCCGCTTCACTGTGCAGATAAGACAGGCAGGGAGAGCAGGCGGGGGAGTGGGGTAACCCACCCCCCTCAAAAGTACTCACTGCAACGAACGGGTTCTGACTCACAGTGACTGCAGGGCTGACGCTACCTGCTGGGGAGGGTGTCTGGGGCCAACACTCTTTACGGGAGCTGATGGCTTCCTCTCCCTCCCACTGAGCAGAGCCACAGACACGTTCAAACTGCTGACCTCTTTGGTTAGCAGCTCAGGGCTTAACCCACTGCGGCACCAGGGCCATCTGCCCAGCTCCTGTGATGGTGCTGAGTTTCTGTGTCCACATGCCTGGGCACACACAACCCCAGGGCCTTCCTGGGATGTAGTCTGCCGGACAAGGCAAGCCGCGTGCCCTCCGTCATGCAGGTGGGCCTCAATGCAGTGAGCAGGAACCTTAAGAGCAAGGTGGGGGGGGGGGGCGGCGGGGAATTCCCTGCTCTGGGGGCAGAAGATTGCTTTTCCCAGGACTCTCCCGGTCCTCTCCTCTCAGTGTGGGGTGAGGATCTGGGGAGCCCACTCACCCCCAGGTGACTCCAGCCTTCTGCTCCCTGAGTCTATGTCTTTGAACGTGTCAGCCCTCCCGGACAATCCCGTAAGCCGTTCCTGAAAGTCAATCGTCTCTGCCTGTCTGTCTCCCCATCCATCCAGTCCCCTGGGGCTGTCCCTCTAGAGAAGCCTGGTTGGACACCTGACCTGAGGCAGGTCCCAGGGATGCCCCGGTCAGCCTGCTGCTTCTGGGACACAGGTTTGGGGTGAGAGGTCCCACCCACTCACGAAGACCATCCTCTCTGAGTGCCTGAGGCCCAGCCACCTGCAGCCCAGAGCCCAGGGGTGGTGGCCCCATGAGTGGAGCCTGTTGAGCGGCCAGCATGATGCAGGGCCTATTCTGCCGTCCCTTGGCTATGGCTGTGGGTCACATCTGGCCTTCCAGGCGACCAGACCCGGACTCACCTTTCAGGTTCTCCATGCTCATCATACTTGAGGGGAAATCCAGGTCCCTTCGGCCCTGTGGGGAGCAGGAGGGCAGCTGTAGCCCTCAGAGGGACGAGGGGCGGGGCGGGGCAGGCGCGGGGAACCAAGAGGCGGGGCTCACGCGTCGGTATTTCTCGCTGGCCTCCTTGTTGTGGATCTTGTCGATCAGTTTCTTCTGCTGGGTTAGCCGGTTCTCGCGAGCCCTGCGCTCTTCAATGAAGGAGGCCTCCGCCTGGCTCATGTTCATCTGGGGACAGGGCGACGTGTGGTTGGTGGCCTGTCCCACCGAAGGGATTCCGGAGTTCCTGGGGGCTAACTTCGGAAGTCCCTGTCAAGGCCCAGCTTCCTCGACCTCGGAGGCGCCTTCTTTGCAAGCCCACGCGAATGCGTGGAGGGGGCGGCTGGAGGGGCTGTGTTCCCTGTCGCTGTGAGTGTCACGGGGTGCCTGGGCAGAAGCGGCTGGGCACCCTCTTGCCGTCCCCTCGGGCAGGGCCGAGCAGCAGCCCTGGAGCCCTTCCCCAGGCCCCAGCTCACCTTGACCTCATCTGTGATCATCATAGCATCTCGGGACATGACCGCCATGTCCGACAGCTCCGAGCAGTAGTTGGACACGAGGCTCTGCAGCTTGTCCAGCTGCGTAGGATATTCTGCCAGCTCCTGCTGGAGAAGGCAGGGCCGGTGGCCCAAGAACAGACCCGTCCTCCCGCAGCAGGGGCCTCTCCAGACTCCCCCTTCCCCCCATCCTGGGCTGCGCCCCGACGTGGGCTGGAGGCCTGGGGCCCAAGGCTCAGGGGACAGCGCGGAGGGCGGGCCCTCACCCTCTTGAGGTAATCCAGCAAGCCCACGTACAGCGCGTGGATGTTGTGGCTCATGGTGGTCTTCACGGTGGTCTTCTCGATGCTGTTCTCCAGCTGGCGGACGATCTGGGCCCCGGGCACAGACGAGGGGCTGGCGGACAGGCCACGCAGCACCGCGCAGGCGCCGGATCGGGACCCGCCTTCGTCTAACTGGACAGCGCCCCGCCCCTCCGCTAGAGCCCCAGCTCAGCCGGCGGGGCTCCCACCCCAGGACCTAGCCCCTCCTCTGCCTCTCTCCTCCGGGCCTTGGGCTCTCAGCCTGTTCACGGAGGAGACCCCCCCCCCCCGCCCCGCCGCACTCGGGAACCCCGCCCCCCGAGGCCACCTGCAGCATCCGCAGCTCCTCCTTGGTGGCGTCGGGCTGGCTCTGCAGGCCCTCCAGCTCCAGCTGCAAGCTCTCCAGCTTCTGGCCGCGCTGCCGCACCAGGTGGATCAGCACGTTGTGCGTGTTCACGCGGTCGAAGACGTACTTGCGCAGCTTCTCCCGCGCACCCTGGGTCGGGGAGGGCACGGACAGGGCCCCGTGAGAGGGATGCCTGAGAGCTCCCAGACTCTGGGCTTTGGGATGCCCACAGCACCCTCACCCGGGTCCCCTTACCTCCATGGTGCTGCGGCAGTTCGCCAGCATCATGGCCCGGTTCGCCCCGCATGCCTTAGAGATTGTCCACTGGTCGTACTGCAGAGAGGCAGCCGCTGAGCGGGGAGGGCCACAGGGACCCCTCCTGGCTCACTGATGGCGAAAGAAATGAGGCTGCGTCTCCCCTCTCCAACCACACACGAGAGGACCCTGCCTTGGAAGGTCCAGGGAGAGACTGTCCATGTGGACAGCATGTCCTAAAGGAGCCGCTGGGACTGGCCCACAGTTCAGGACCCATTCACGAGGTGCCCTGGCCCAGAGGTGGTGCCCCGCTTTGCCCCTCTACTTGTGTGCCTGGGGGCTATGTCCCCATGCGTCGGTCGCACCCAGCAGCAGGGTGCCGGAGAACCCACCTTCTGGGCCAACGCCCACTCCTGGGAGCCATGGCGGATCCTGTCCCGCAAGTGGGCCAGTGTGGCCTTGTTCTGGACGGTCTTTTCCTTCACAGACTGGACCTGTAGCGTCCGGCATTGCTCTGGGGGTCAGGGGGCATGGGGGTGGGGCTATGGCCATTCCCAGGGCGAGACTGCCCCAGATAGCCTGCCTCCTAAGCAGGTCTCTGGAGGGCCAAGCTGGAAGGGGTTGGGCGGGGAAGGCCCAGCTGCCCTCCTCTGTGGGGTCTGTGGCCCATGACCCCTCCCACTCAGACTGCCTACCCTGGAGCCGGGTGATGGTCTTCAGCTCCTGGATCTGCTCCTCCACGTCACCCTCGTTGTACACCCTCATGGTGGCGGCGGGTCCCCCAGAGCACCCTGCAAGGCTGTGTGCGCTCTGCTAGGCCGCCTCTGAGGCCTGGGACTCCCCCACCCATTGTGACCCAGAGCCCGGAATGCCAGGCCTGCCCTGCCCCCGCTGCTTTTCCCGGAGCTCACCGCAGGGCCCTCTTACTTCCCCCCCCCCCCCCGCCCCCGGGGTGACTTGGGATGACTTGGTATTGGGTCCCTCGTCCAGACCTCGGGCCACCCCCCACCCGCCCACAGGATAGAAATTCCTCACCTGCTTCCCTGGCCACTCACTCGGGGCCCCCAGTGCACACCGCGCTCACGGGCCCGCAGGCCTTGACCCCCGACTGCTGTGGGCCCTGGTCCCCTGGCCTCCCCCATCACCTGGGTCTTGGTTCAGGTGGAATGCACCCGGGCATGGCCTGAACTTCCTGGGGTTCTAGGGTGCACACCCCACGGCATCTTTGTTCCCATGCCTGACCTTCCCTGTGGGCAGTTGCAGGGTCTACTTTGCCTCTCGGGGGCACGCCAGCTCAGCCAGCAGCTGGAGGTGAGCTCCCCACCCCCCAGAGGAGAGGGGACCCTTCGGAGTCAGTCTGATCCCAGCACAGGTTGGTCCTGAGCAGTTGAGGCGCCCCTGTGCCACCAGGCGTGCAGATGGCAGTGTGGGCCTGAGCGCGTGGCCTTTTTGCACTGTGTGGCACAGACCTCACATGGGCACAGGAGTCCTGGTGCCCACCACGGCTTTCGCTGATACGTCCACACTGCCGCCTCAGTAATAAGCGGACCACCACTGGCAGGGTGGGTGTGGTCAGAGGGGAAGGTGTGCAGGGAGGTGGGGTGTACGGGGGCGCTGCACCTCCTGTGGGGACTCCTGCTCCTGTGCTGGGCTGCTAGCCCACAGGTTGGAGCCCCCTGCCATTCTGTGCGAAAAAGAGGAGGCTGTCTGCATGCACGAGGTCAGGTCTTCAAGTCCCCTGGAATCCCAGGGAGCGGTTCTGCTCTGCCCTGCAGGAGCTCCAGGTCCGTGGAGGTCAGGTCTTCAAGTCCCCTGGAATCCCAGGGAGCGGTTCTGCTCTGCCCTGCAGGAGCTCCAGGTCCGTGCTGACTCCACGCAGCGAGTTTGGGGGCATTTTTAGTGCCATCGCTCCCCTCCCCTCCCCACCCCGCCCCAAGACTCTCTTTGGCGCAGTGACTATATTCTTTCCACCTCCTTTTGATACTTCTGCATCATTCAATATTTTGCCTGTAGAAGTTTTCAATATTTCAACTCTGGGTGTGACACTTTTGCTGAGTTTTTCAGTTTAAGATAGGCTGGGCGCTGGTTCTCCTTTTCGGCATTTACCGCTAGGTCTGGAAGCTAGGCAGAAGGTCGCATCGTGGTGAATGGAGAGAAGGTTGAAGTTGTCAAGGACTTCGTCTTGCTCTACAGTCAGCGCTCCTGGAAGCAGCAGTGAGGAGAAAGGAGACGTCTTGCCTTCGGTAACTGCTGCACAGACCTCTTTAGAGTCTTACTGAAGAGTAAGGATGTTACTTCGAGGACGAGGGTGTGGGCCCCATCCAAGTCACGGCGTTTCCCCTGGCCTCGTCTGCATCTGATAGCTGGACCTTGAATCAGGAAGCCTGAATTGTGGTGCTGGAGAAGACTTGAAAGGGCGCATCCACCCGTATGAGAAGTACAGTCAGAGCGCAGACCAGTCATCCCGCTTTTTAATCATTTGTCCCGCAAGTGTTTTAAAATTAAATAATATCACAATATTATTTTTGCGTTCTGTGAACATTTCTGTTGCTCCATATAGACTAAATTTTCAATCAAGGAAACCCCCCTCCTCCCCCGCCCCCTGCTCCCCAGTCCATGGTGTCCCACTTAAAGTCTGGTCATTCTAAGGTTCGGAAGGAAGCAAAGGCGGCAAGACTCCAGCTCTCATTCTCCAGACCTGTCGTCAGGGGAGGCCAGTCCCCGGAGAAGGACGCCATGCTTGGTAACGCGGAGGGGCGGCGGGGACGGGATGGAGGACCCTGGAGCTGCCACAATGGGCCCCGGGGGCAGGGCTCGGTTGGGTGCGTGCAGGGCGGCTGTGGTCGGAGCTGAGCTCGCACACCTGGCAGCAACCACAACCACCACGCGGTCTGTTTTACTCTGTCCGCTTCAGCTGCCCGCAAACGTGCCGCTCTGCGCTGTGACGTCATCCTTTCTCCCGGGTGCCTTAGCTGCTCCATGGCCTGGAGCAGGGCGCACGCTGTCTTTTCCTCTTTCCTGTCTTTCTGAGGACCTCGTGCTTTCTTCACACGTGACGTTCTTGACGTCCTCCCTCAGCTCTGTGCGATATGAAGGGGCTTTTCCCCAGGTTGTCTCCCCAAATAGCTGCCAAACCTACGCTGCTTGCTACGCGGGGCAAACGACCGTGCACCTGGAGGTCGGGTCATTGTCCACAAGGGTATCAACAGCTAAGGCGATCCGACAACGGTGTACCGCTCCCCTCGGGGGCCCACCCCCTGCTGGAGAGCCCAGGGAGGTCAAGCTCACTCAAGGACAAGGAAGGTTGGCTGCCATATTGCATCCAGGGTCCACTCATCGTGTCACACGTGGACCCCTAGTCTACTCCCCCCTTCCTATTGCGTGTGAACCCCAGAGCCTCCCCTTCCTGTCACACCCATGCCCATTGTGCAGCCCCCCCCGTGACGTGTGCAGTTACCTACAATCATGCCCTGGGAATAGAAGGGTTTGGTCAGAAATAAAGAGGAGATGCTCTTCTCCCTCCCCAGCCTCCCGCGCTCTGCGTGGACCTGGCCGCTGCGATCATGGCCGTCCCAGAGGCGAGTGTGTGACTGTGAGTCGCGCCTGACTCCTTTTTTTTTTTTTTTTTTAATTTTAGGCATCACTGCCCTCAGGTGGTGGGAGTAGAGGCCCGGCCTTTGCTCCTGGGAGCCGGAATTGAACCTCCGTCCCAGTGGGCCGCAGTCCCACGCACAACCACTGCGCCACCGGGGCTCAGCCGCGCCTGACTCCTTTACTTCACTCTGTCGCCCATGACTTTGCTCTGTCCTCTCAGTAGTGTCACCGTCCGCTCGCTCCCACGAACCCTGGGGAGTGGTCGGCGCCGGCCCCCTCACATGCTCAGCAGGCGTCTCCTCCTCAGTGCTAAGTGTGTCGAGTCTGCTCTCGAATGTCCTTGAACGTCCCTCAGCTCCACCCTGAACTGACGGCTGAGCGCCCCAGGTGGCCCCTGGCCGGGTGTGAGCTGCCCCATCGCCTGTTCCCACAGGTGCGGTCAGTCTGACAGGAGAGGTCCTCTTGGGCTGTTTGCTGTGACCGAGCAGCTGGGCTGGCGAGATTCTGCCGGGCCACCGCCAGCTTCGCTCCCACAACTGCCACTCCTTTTTTGTTCCCAACGTGGGCATTCCAACTGCCGATAATTATCTGATGTATTTGATTTCATGTGTGATCAGTTTCAGATCAAAGACCCTGGGAGACTTCAGTTTCTGCATCACCAGCTTTAGTGGGTGGTACATACATTGGAATAATTATTGTGTGGACTGGATTTCCTGGCGGTGCAGATAGCTATAATCCTATCAAAGGCAACATTGTTCTCCAGATAGACCTGGAAATGTCCTTTTTGATAATGAATGCAATGCCATTCCTCTTGACGGTGTCATGTCCAGGTCAAGTGAACCAAGAGGTGACGGAAAGAACTGTGGCCTGGCCACCATTCCCGGAGGGCATTCGATCCAGAGCCAATGCTCCTGAAGGGAGGCGCTGGAGCTAAGCACCAGACTCCAGGAATGACGGCCCGCCAACCACGTCTCCACAAGCGGGGACGCACTGGAAGCACTCACTTGTCTATGGCAGGGAATGTGGGGAAAATGTACGTGGCCAACTGACTGGAAGGGATCCATACAGGTACCCATTCCAAAGAAGGGTGGCCCTACAGAATGCTCCAGTTATAGAACAATATTGTTCATATCACAAATAAAACTCTGCTGGTCACCGAAACAGCTGCAGGAGGGCTTTGACAGGGAGCTGCCAGAGACGCAGGCTGGATTCAGGAGAGGACACGACATAGGGATCTCTTTGCTGACCTCAGATTGATGCTGGATACCAGAAAGATGTGTGTGTTTTATGAATATGCCAAGTCACTTGACTGTGTGGATGCATGAAGAGGCAGCTGGCTTCAAATCAGGGAAGGTGAGCCCGCCCACTCAATCTGTACGCTGAGCAAGTCCTCAGAGGAGCTGGACTACGCGAGGAAGAAGCGGCACCAGGACTGGAGGAAGGGTTGTGAACAAGCTGCGCGGTGTGCAGCTGACACAATCTTGCTTGCTGAAATGAAGAGGGCTTGAAGCACGTGCTGAAGACAGACCACGGTTTGCAGCCTCCAGTGGACGGCAATCCAGTGTCAAGAAGACCATAGTCTGGACTGGACCATTGTGATAGGTGGAGAATGACAAAGGATGTGGCCTTGCCTGGACCCACATCAATGCTCCTGGAAGCAGTCCTTAAGAGAGCAAAGGATGCATTGCCTGGGCTAGGTCTGCTGCACAAGCCCTCTTGAGTGTTCAGAGCAAAGATGTTTTTGAGGACTAAGGTATATGCCTGACCCAAGTCATGCTAGTTCCAGGGGCCTCATTTGCATCCGATAGTGGAACACTGAATAAGGAAGACCAAGGAAGAATCGATGCTTTGAATGGTGCTGGAGAGCATTGAAAGCAGCACGGACTAACTGCCAAGAGGACAAACAGACCTGTCTCCTCAGACGTTACATCACCTGTCGTCAATTTGAGATGCGGGGAGGGGTGGGGCGTTGAGCCTGTCAGTCAGGTCACAGCTTGATGATCTTACTTGGTGGTGCTAAGGAGGTAATAGCTCGCTGGAGGCGGGACACACACTCCCTCCCCGTGAGACGTTCCTGCTGACAAGACACATGGAGCTATGCCAGAGCCCTGGCGCTGGAGGAGTCACGTGGAGACCCACGCCAGCACAGAGATGCTGCCACTGGATCCACAAGACTTCCCACCCACTGGCCGGGGACCTTCCTGCATCCGGCATCATTGCATGTGTTACATGAGTCCGAAGAGATACTTATAGATCGGTATCGGACATGTGGGCTAATATGGACTTGGTCTGTTTTCTCATTATTCGATTGCTCTTGTCTATAAAGCTTTCTTATACACAGATGAGTGTCTATGAATTTGGTTCTCTTGTCCACCCAGACTCTCACAGAAGTACCGCCAGAGACAAGGATGGCGAGACTTTGCTGGAGGACTTTGGACACGCTGTTAGGAGGCAGCAGCACAGAGGAAGGCCCAGACCAGACGGATGGACGGACACAGTGGCTGCAACAAGTGGGGGGACATTGGGAAGGTGGCGCAGGGTCCCACGTTTTGTTCCGCTGTGTGTGTGTGAGGTGACTGGGAGTCGGAACCGATTAACAACGACAAAATGACTCAAAAACTCCACCCGCCCGCCTGCCCACTGCCAGGAGCCAGCCACCCTCAGGAGGGTTCCCAAGCCTGCAGGCTCCATGGGAGCAGCCAGCCTTCCTGCTCACCCTTGAAGCAGCTGGTGGAGTCGAACGCTGGCCACCTGGGGCGCAGCCCGTCGTCACCTCGCCTGCAGTGCCCACTAGAACAAAAATCAGTCCTGCCTGGCCCAACACACCCTACCCCGGCTTCCCCTCCTGCGGCTCCGAGGGTCTGTGCGGTGCAATGATTCCTCTTGTCCTTCTTGGACAGTTAGGTGTCTGGCTGAGGTCCCCCAAGACCTATTGTCCTTCTTCCTCAGATGTCCAACTCCTGACCATCAGCGTTTTTTCCCTACCGTAACAGAAATACCACAAGGGGTGGCTCTGACAGATTTATCTTCTCCCTCTTTATGGAGCTAGAAGTCTGGGCACAGGCCACCAGCCCTCGGGGAAGGCTGGCTGTTGGTTCTGGAGGAATGGCCTGCCGTCTTCTGTCCCCCAGGAGGGGTCTTGTGTAACTGGCAGCTCCTCAGTCGGGCCACTTAGAAGACTTAGCCGACACTGCCGGGGCCTCCTGCCCTTCCCTCAGATGAGTCACAGGACTCTGCCTCCCAGCTCCGGAAGACTGCCCGGAGGGTTCCATGGCTGCAGGGCTGGGGGTGTAGAGGTCCTGTGAGGCGCTGCTCATCCCTACGGCCGCAGCTCGAACCCCCTGGCTGCCATGAGAGAGACAGGTGAAGCTTCCTACTCCAATAGCGTCTCACAGCCTGAGAAGCCCCCAGGGACAGCCCCACCCGTCCTACCAGGTTGCTGGATGTCAAAGTCGACTGATGGCAGTGAGGGAACCCTTACAGACATAGACGGCCATGTCTTCCTCCCAGGAAGCAGCTGGTGGCTGGCACTGCCAACCTCCCAATGAGGAGAAGCTGGCTGCCTGGTGGCAGCCGCAACCCACCCCATCCCACCCTCTCCACCCCGCCCAAGCCATGGGGTGACCCAAACCTGGCCTGACCCCACTGCCATGAATGGGTTCTGCCCCACAGGGTTCCAAGGCTGAGTGCTCACCGCAGGGGCCCAAGGCTGGCTGCTAACCAGAAGGTCAAGAGTTCTGACACACCCCCTGCCCGCCCCCACAGCTGCTCTGAGGGCAGCAGAGGAGCCCAGCAGCGTCTGTGAGGTTGGCAGCGGCTCTCCTGCCCACCAGCGGGGCTGAGAGCTAGCACAAACTCCACAGCGGCCTCGGTTTGGGTGACCATCGTCTGTCCCCCTCGGAGCAGCTGGCGGTTCCAGTCCGGTTTTTGGGTCAGTAGCTCAGTGCTTAACCACTGCTCCACCAGGGCCCCTCAGTCACAGGCTGGGGCTTGGGATTTATCACGTATGTTTTAGGGGGCACGGAGTCTGTCACAGTGGGACCCCCGGCTGCCCTGACAAGGCTGCGCGTCTCCCAGGCTCCTTGGCATGGGAAGTGACCATGCTGCTGTTAGGCACTGAGCGGGTGTTGTAGCCGTGGAGTGACTGCCCTTCCTCCTCCTGCTCTCTTGCTTGCAATGGCTGGAGCTGCTGCAGCCATGTTGGGCGACACGAGGGCGCTGGGGACAGCGGCCATTGCAGCAGAGAGCAGGCTGCCAGGAGCCTGGGCCCATGCCCTTACGTGCAGGGCCACTGACTCAGACTCGCACATGTGAGCGAACACAGCCCCCTGGCGTGGCTCTCAGGTTGTGTCCCCACGAGTCCATGGTGCCTGGTGGGGAATGGTCACCTTTCTGCTGAGGGGCAGCCACAAGGACCAAGTTTGGGGGGGGGAGCCATGTGCCACTGAGGGGCCCCTGGGACTGGGACGCCAACTGCCAAGGACACTGGGCTTGTGGAGGGTTTGTACAATCTTCTTCTCTTCATCTGTGTGTGTGTGTGGGGGGTTGGGGTAGGGGCTGGGGTGGGGGGCAGCATTGTCGGGCTGGCGCTCGAGTTCCCTCTCCCATGCTGGGCTCCACATGGCCAGTCTAGCCTCTCTGCAGCAGCCCTTGGTGGCACGAGCAGTGACACACACACACGGCCACTCGCGGAGAGGCCGCAGCTCACCTCCGCCTGGAGGAGTGTCGGGAAACAAGGGCTGGTTTCTTCACTCTGGACAGGTTGCATCCTTTAAAAACCACATCCGCCCCCCCCTCCCCTCCCCTCCCCTCCCCCGGGAGAGGTGCCTGATCTGACTGGTGAGTTTAAAATGACAGGCAGGTAGGTTAGCCCAGCTGCCCCTCTAGGAAACGCAGGTGTCGATGGGGCCCGAGTCCACCCTCACAGGCAGAGACCCCGCGCAAGGGGCCTCCAAGGTCCAACAGGGCTTCCCGGGCAGGTGGGCTGGCCACTTTGGGGGCACAGTGTCCGGGAGTCCTTCTGTGCCAGACTTTCCTCTCAGGGGTTCCTGGTGGCACAGTGGGCCAGGCTCCAGGCTCCCACCCCTAAGGCCGGCAGTTCAAGCCCACCAGCTGCTCTGGGAAAAGCCAGCAGCCTGGCTCCACCATGGAGGGAGGGCCGAGTGCAGGAGTCTGGTTTCTGACCCCTCCGACTCCACCGTTTCCTGGGCCTTGGGAGCAAAGGCTCCCATACAGCTTCGGCCTCCCCCCACTTCTAGAAGAGAAGTCCTCGGTGCCCCCCAGCCATGAAGATCCTTGCACTCTATATAGCTTCCACCCCACCCCGCCTTGTTCCAACATGCCCTGATGTCACCCACTGTGGGGGACACGGGTTTAGCGCTCAGGTGGGGTGAACGGAAAGCTGTTTATTGGCTGGGCAAGTCCAGCAGTTGCTGTGACCGTTGTTACTGTTGACTCCTGGGGACATATGGCTGGACGGGCTGGCTGCCAGAGGGGCTCCCTCCCCCCACCCATTCCCCCCCGGCTGCTGCTGCCCCCAGGGGCAAATGGAGCACAGTGCTCTCAGCTCCTGATGACAACTGAGTCTCCGAGGCCACCACCCCAGGGGCAGTTCTTTCTGGTCTGACCTTCTGGACAGGGGTGGGCAGGCTGTGTCCCCCAGTCTGCACAGGAGTGTGGCACCTGCTGGGTGCAGTGAGGGCAGGCTGGGCAGGCTGTGTCCCCGGAGTTCCTTTGGGTTGTTGCCCCCCATCCCGCCCCCCACGTTGGGTGTCTCCTAGCGGGGCGGCGTATCTGTAAGAGGCAAAGAGAAGCAGTGAGGACCCCAGAGGCCAAAGATGCTGTGGCACCTGGACTCAGGCTCCAGTGGCAGAAACAGGCCCACAATAAGAAGGGAAGTGGGAGGGGAGCCCAGGTAGGGCCCCACCCCTGTCCCTCTGCTTCCTTTCCCTACCCTCCCTCTACCCCAGCCAGGGGTTTCCCCCTGCTGACCAGCTGTCCCTGCTCCCAGCTCCTGTGGGGAGCAGAGGACAGAGGCCTGCAGGGCGCTTCTGGGGGCACTGGGGCCTCAGGTGCCAGCCCCAACCCGGCCTCTCACTCTCACCTGTGTCTTTGGGGAGCTGTCCGGTCTCCAGGAAGAGCCAGAGGTTACTGCATTTCTGGGTCTCCACCCGTGTCACCCCATAGCTGGCCATGGAGCCTGAGACTGAAAAGTGGGGCAGGTGGGGTGGGGGAGAGGACAGGCAGGTGGAGGCAAGTAGGAGCGTGTGAGAGAAGGTAGGGGTGGGCGCAGGTCGGGTAGGTAAGGACAAGTGGGAGTAGGTGGACTAGTAGGGATACAGGGGGCAGCAGGCGTAGGTGGGTAGGTATATGTGGGGACAGGTGGAGTCGGAAGCAGCAGGGGGCAGGTGAGGGCAGGAGGGCACAAGTGGAGACAAGCAGGTAAGGCCAAGTAGGGGCAGGTGGGACGCAGGTGAGAGCAGGCTGCAGCAGGCCATCTAGGTGGGGTGGGTCCCAGCCTGGGCACAGGTGGTCGGGGGCTCACACCAGTCTGGGGACCCATCCGTGCAAGCGGGAATGCTCTGGGTGCGGCCCCCGACCCTGAGGCACCGACCCCACTGTGTGCACCAGCTCACAGGCCGCTGCTGCCCCGGTACCTACTCAGGGCCACCAGCACGCTCCACCGCAGGGGGTACGGGCGCTTCCGGTGCAGCAGCATCTGCAGGCCCAGGGCGGCGCTGGTGGCTGTCCGTGGCAAGGCCGTCCATCAGCCAGCCAGCCAGCCGCCCCGAGCCCCGGGGCCGCCCGCGGGGAGGGAGGGGCCGCGGTTCACCTGGTGAGGTGGCGCCCCCTCCTGGGCAGTCAGGGCGGGGCACCTGGCCCCCCTACCTGTGACGAAGGTAAGAACGCCCTTCAGGAAGGCGTTGGACTGGCAAGCGGCGTACTCCCCGAGGCCCTGACGGGGGGACGGGGCGCTCAGTCCCCGATCGGCCCTTCACCGGCCCTCCTGGCCCTCCGGCCCCGGCCCCTTCCGCCCCCACGCCCCCCAGCCTCTGCCGCTTCTCCCCCGGCGAGGACACCCCAGCCTCGCGCCTAGCACGAAGCGCGTCAGAGGTCCCGGTCCGCGGGCCACCGGCCCTCACCGGGTGCTTGGCAGCCACGGCGTCGTCCACCCTGGACAGGCCCAGGGTCACCATGGCCGAGCGAGGGGAGCCCGCCGGGAGCGTCCTGCCGGGCGAGGGGGCGGGGCTTGGGTCGGGAGAAGAGGGCGGAGCCCGGACCTACGTAAGCGACGGCGGTTTCTAGGGGGTGGCGCCTGCGCAGGCTGAGAGGAGCGGGGTGAGGGGGGGTGGGGGCGGAGTCTGGTGAGTCGCGCCTGCGCGTAGCCCGACAAGAGGCGCGGGCGCGGAGGAGGCGGAGCCTGCGTGCGAGGGGGCGGGCCGGCCCTCGTCACCGCCCCCTTCCCGCACCTGTTCCTCCGGGACTCGGCGGATTTCCCGGATTTCTCCGTGTGGGGGACCCCTTCACTCCCGGCCGTGGGGTGGCGGTCGGTAGTCGCGTTGTGCTTGTGGAAGTCGTGGACGGCAGCCTTCCCCAGGGCTTGAAATGCAGGGAAGCAGAGCAGGGTCCGCACCGCTGGACCAACAGACAGGCCTCCTTAGAGCACTTCCTCTGTGGTGGTGGCGCCCAGCCCTCAAGTTATTTTCCTTGCCACTTCACCATTGTCATTTTGCTCCTGTGATGAACCCTCATGTCTCTCTGACCTGTAGGATGTATTGTCATCGTTACAAGCTGGGCATAATGAAACACAATTAAAGCAGAGTGGCTAACCACAAAACAATAGGTAATTATATATTGTGAGATATTATTATGTTTTCCCACGAGAGGGTGTTCGACCCCCCCCCCCAAAGGGGTCCTGGCCCGCAGGTTGAGAACCCCTGCTCCAGAGTTGAGCAAGGCCCCTTAGCGAGGGAAGGTGTACCCGCCTGATCCCCTCGGCTGCCCGGGGAGGCTGGTCACTGAATAAGGGAGAGTGCGGAGGGAATGTGCCTTTAAACGACGGTGCTGGCAAGAACTCTGCAAGTACCCAGGAATGCCAGAAGACACACAGACCTGTCACGGAAGACATTCGGCCGAATGCTCCTTTGAGGCAAGGGTGTCCAGAGTTGGTCTCACGTGTTTTAATCATTTTATTGGGGGCTCATACAACGCTTATCACCATCCATCCATCCAGCCAGCCATCGTATGCAAAGTACATTTGTTGCCATCATGATTCTCAACATATTTTCTTTCTACTTAAGCCCTTGGTTTCCTTATTTCCTTGGCTCCTTATTTCTCCCTTCCTCCCCTGCTGCCCTCTCCCCCATGAGCCCTTGAGAATGTATAAATTATTATTATTTGGTCACATCGTCCACTGTCTGATGTCCCCTTCACCCATTTCCCTGCTGTCCGTCCCCCAGGGAGGAGGCTCTACGTAGATCCTTGTCATCGCTCCCCCCTTTCTGCTCACCTAGTTTGAGCATGTTGTCAGGAGAGGTGCGTCCCAGGAGAAGGGCTCCATGGGTGGTACAGTCCAAAGTCATCAGACAGAGGCTGGCCTTGAGGACATGCAGGATGCCCGTGGCTGCCAGCATGGGCTCCCACATTCCAACCCGTGTGGGGTGTCAGACCTGGGCACTGTGGCACACCAGGGCGCTGTGAGCTGACTCTGACTCAATGCCATTTCACCGCCACCACACCTGTCTGCTCTCTCCCTCTCTGTACATTTAAACTAAAAAGAAGACTGAGGCGAAATTATAGGCAGTGAAAGTCACTCTTTTCGCGCACATTTCTACAAGCTTAGACGAAGGCACCCAGGCCCCTGACTGCTGACCAGACGGAACTGTCCTGTCCCCTCTCTCAGAATGTCACAAACAACGTGGGGCCATAGGTCTGGCTGCCCTTGGAGTCCAAGAGCCACTGCTGAGGTGAGGAGGGGGGCAACAGCAGCCAGCCGCTCGCTGTCTTCACTCTGCTATGCCGATCCCTGCAGGGGACAGACTGACACGTGGATGCCTGTCCACCCTGGGCACCTGGGGACCATTCCAGGACTGTTGGCGTCCAGTCAGCGACCCTGTGTCCAGCAGGAGACACTGCCCAGTCTTGCACCATCCTCACAATAGCTCCTGTGCTCGAGCCCCGTGCTGCAGCCCTGGTGCCATCCTTCCTGCCAAGGGCCTTCCTGCTGTTCCCTGCCCCTCCTCTCTACCCAGCCTGATGCCCTCTCCGGGGCCATCTCCCGGGACGACATACATGCTCAAAGTGTGGGACCAGGGGCAGCAGGGTCACCACAAACACTCCTGCGCGGGTTCTGGGGTGGGCAGGAGCTGTCCTTGGTGCACCCCAGGACAGCGGCGTTGCTTGGAGGATGCCCATCGAATGCTTACTTTTCTCAGAACCTGCCCACGTGTTTTCCAGAGCGTTCCACCCGTCTGTACCTCCCACTTCCCAGCAGCTCCCTGTCCTGCCCTGCTCAAGCACAGTCCGAGCTCGCTGAGTCGCTAGCTGCTGGACACAGCCCTGCCACCAGGGTGGGGGCACACCCAGTGTGCCTCTGTGGGTGCGCCCCGGCTCCCCTCACGCCTGACCACTCGGAGCCCTCCGTCGCACGGAGCACAGAGTGGGCTTCCAAAGTGTGGGTATTTTTTCTTAGACAGCACCCATTCCAACATCAAGACTGCTCTGTGAACTCTCTCCACGCTGAGGGCTTACATGGCATGGCCTTCCGAGTTTCCTTCTGGCTTCCTTTGGGCGCTCCCGTTCTCCAAAAGGCAATGCTACCCTCCCCCCTCCCAAATATTGAATTTATTTTTAAAAACTTACTGCTCTAGGGTCAGAAATCCCAACTCATCACAGTATTCTAGCTCACACACCAGCACGCGGGCACCATCAGTGCTCATGAACGCCCGGGTGCTGGCCGGGTGGGCAGGAGAAACCACGCCGTGTGTGGGCTCACGGCGCCCTCGGCCCGGGGACCCGACCACCAGCCCACTGCTGGCCAGTCAGTCCCCACTCCCTCGACCCTTCGGATTGAGTGGCGCACCTCCCTCGGGTTCCTGAGGCTGCAGCTCTTGCTGATACGGGAGACACACACGGTGCAGGTGGCAGGCTTGGGGCTCCCATGTTTCACTTAGAAGCCCAGTGGTTAACTCCCCATGCCACCAGGGCCCCTCGCCAGAGGGCACCGCAGTCCAGGGGCACTGATAGCATAGCTTCTGACTCACAGACCCTAAAGGACAGAGAGGAATGGCTCCCCAGGTCTCCCGAGCCTGAACACCTCTGTGGGACAGGAACAGACAGCCTCGCTTTTCTCCTGGGGGGCAGCCTGTGGACTTGAACCCCCAACCTTTCAGCACGCAGCCCAACACCTCACCCGCTGGGCTGCCAGGGCTCTTGGACGGGAGTGCATGGAAACCTGCTGCTGTGAACTCCATCCCAACCGTCTTACAGCTCAGAGCAGGGCTGCCCTGGAACTTTGGAGACCAATGGTCGCTACAGGAGCAGAAAGACGCGACTTTAAACATAAATCATGGTACTGCGGGCTCTTACAACAATCCACACCTCAATTGTATCAAGCACATGTATGACATGTCGCCATCAGCATTGAAAAAACATTTTCTTTCCACTTGAGGTCTTGGTGTCCGCTCCTCTTTTTTTCCTCCCCCCGCTTCTATCTCACTCCATCCCCTGTCTCCCTTCACCCACGTTTCTGTTGTTCGTTCCTCTTGAGGGTGGGGTTTTGGGGGAGGGGAATGAGCTGTCGATCCTTGTGATAGGTTCTCCCTCCCCCTCTTCCCCCTACCCCATGGTATTGCTACGCTCATCACTGTTCTTGAGGGGTCAATCTGTCCTGGACACCATGTGTCGAGAGTGCTTGTCTGTACCAGGGCACATGCTCAGGTCTAATCCCATTTGTAAGGTAGAACTGGGGTCACGATAGTGGGGTGGGGGGGCATTAAAGAACTAGAGGAATGTTGTGTTTCATCATTGCACCCTGTGTTTCATAGACTGCACCCTGGATGACTCATCCTTCCCTTGTGACGCTCACGTGAGGGAATGTCCCACTGTCTACAGATGGACTTTGGGTCTCCACTCTGACCTCCCTCATTTGCATCAATATATTTGTTTGTTTGCGGTCTTTTGGTGCCTGATACCTGTTCCTGTGGACACCTCATGATCACACAGGCTGGTGTGCTTCTTCCATGTAGACTTTGTGGCTTCCCTGCTAGACGGTC
>PVJH01020087.1:0-41374 GCA_004026705.1 Nesogale talazaci | reverse complement strand
CTAAGTTATAGAAGGCTTGAGGGAAAGTGAACTTTATTTGCTTTGATTTAAAGTACAAGAAACCACGAATGTTTAACATTTTTTAAACAATATTAGATCAATTTTTGGTGACTCATTCATAAGATGAAATAAAAACTTGGGGGTATTTCATTATAAAATACCACATGAGAGGGAAACAGGGATATGACTAACAGATGCCAAGCTGAGGAAGGTCTCCTCTACAACTATCAGAGTGGTTCCAATAGGAGGGCTAGCCTGCACTTGGCAGGGAGAAAATCATCTTAAAAGCTAGGTAGACCAGAGTTTTTTAAAGTAGGAGAGCAGCAACGCCCCTTTACTAATTCAGAAGGTCACAGTCCTTTATTTTACCTTCTATAGTGTACATATTTTTCATTATGCCTAGTAGTGTGTTTATGTCTTATATTAGGGCCCTTAAGTGTATGTCTACAGTGATGTCTCAGTTATTGAGTAACTAATTACAACCTCAAGCTTTTCACCAGGGCAACAAAGTTCAGAAAAAAGTTTGTCCCTTGTTTGTAACTTTGCTCCATAGTCCAACTGAAAATTCAAATTGAACAAAGCTGTATGTGCTGAGAATGACTCAGATGTTTCATGTAGCCAAGGTACAAAAGGGTAACATCTCACTCTAAGGTCAGCTCCCACTCAGATGGGATATAGTGCTTGTGTTAGTATATTAAAATATTCATCATTGTTGGGCAAAAATCTGTGGCATATATACAAAAAGGAATCCCTAAAAAACAGTGATGAAACACCTAAAGACATGAAGGAAACTATAAAGCTTAGTGAAGTTAGCCAATCACCAAAGGACAAATACTGTATGAGTCCACTGCTGCTGGGACGGGGTGCAAGCTCAGGTTTTCAAGACACCCAGTGTGCTGGCAAGGGTAGGCAAGCAGTCTGGTAGAGAACCTGCCAGATGTCAATGAACTATACACCATTCTCTCTATGTATATATCTTGAAGGTCATTTTGGTGGAGGTCTCCTCACATGACCTGGGATCAAATTATCAAGGGAGGGGGAGGAGATGTTGACTACTGAGTAGCTGGTATGAAAAGTTATAAGGAGGTCCCCTTTGAACAGATAGATATCCCTAACAGAGGAATGAGGGATACTGATGGGGAAGTCAAGTCAGGGGTGGGGAAAGGGACCAGAAATGTCTGGGAGAACATCAGTGCATGATTGTTGGTAGAAGAGGGGTAGAACCAATCTCCAAGTGAGTGTGTGTGTCGGGGGCGGGGGTGGGGGGAGTTGACTAAAAATACTTTGAACGACCCGAAGGGGTGGAATATCCCTGGTAATATACACCAAAGAAATCACATTGGCCCATGTTTCTAGACACATCCTGGGAATACAGGTCAAGTGGCAGAGATCACTGGGACTAGACCAGAGAGATCTGAATTGAAAATCCACTAGGTGAACTAGACTCTGCATAGAACACACTTACAACCTGAGGATTTAAGACTGAGAATACATGGTCTTTGAAGAAACAGAAGATAGCTATACCAAGAGTATTGAATTATCAGTAGATGTACAATCATTGACTTATTATATCAATGCCCAATATGCTGCATTAAGATATATATTATTCCAGAAAACCTGACATTCTCCGTGAATATTGTTTTAAATTTCTCCAGAAAACTAGCTTCCATTGTTGTGTAAATAGCATCCAGCCGTGAAAGGATTTATTCTGTAATAATCCAGGTACTGTGATATGGAGCCTACATTGACCCAATAGCTCTCTCTCAGCAGGGCTGTTAAAAAATTAGTACCAAGGGCTAATCAAAGACAATATTAATGGAAGATGATTATGGCCAAGGGCGATGATCAATAACACTCCCCAAAAGAAGCCAAAGGCAGATAAAAACAACAATAACAACAACATCGATCCAGAAATACATTTTGGGCTTGCACTACATCCTAGCTCTAATGAAAGAAAAATTATTTCTTACATCATGGCCCTGCTCAATACTCAGCTCAGGTAGGGAACACAGAAGATATGGGTCCCCTAGAGCAAAGTGTGGTGAAGAAATTAGATAGTGTCCAGCAATGAGATGAAATCACATCTGGAGTCTTAAATGTCCTCCCTCCCCCCCTCCCCCCCACCAAAGCAGCCATCAAAGAAAGATATCAACTAAGTCAACATTCAAACACTAGTGACTGAAGGATTGTAAATCATATAATCCAAAGCCAAAGGAAGGCCAAATTGCATCAGAAACTAAATTGTGAGATTCTGGTTTGCAGAAGGTTATGGATGACAGTGGAAGCCCACGATATGTTGATTGTGAGATCAACATAGGAAATAAGCCTCTGGTGGTTTCCCTCTATCCATAATAGAGGGAACAGAAGAAACTGGTCACTGAACAGAGTACATTGGAGCGATGATTATAGGAGATCAAAATGATAAATCTGACTTGAATAGTTAAAACCTTGTCACGTGATACCCACTCTGATGCACGTTGGACCTAATCTGGTTTTCAACATTATCCGTTGTTTTTTTTCTTTCTTTTTCATATTGGAGTTTATCTCAGATGTATTTTATCATTAGAGTAACCCTTCTTGAACATTTGCTGTCTGTGTTTCAGTATATGCAACCCAGGACTGATGAACCTATAGAGAAAGCAAGTTGACTAGGGTTCCTGGGGGGTACAGTGGAGGAGGGAGGTAAAGGGGAGCTGATATCAGAGTTCAAGAAGAAAGAAAAGGTTTTGAAATAGATTGTTGCTAATCAAACAATACTGCTTGATGTGATGCACTATGGAATGATATGATATCTGTGTTAGCTTCCAATAAAATGGTTTTGGAAAAGAAGTCACCACTGTACTTTGTTCATCATTTGCATGAAATATCATAACCATGGCTCCAAAGTTCGTAATGCCAGCAGTAAGAGGAAACTATGAAAATCATGATGGAATTAAAGGAAGAAAGAATTGCAACATTTGAATAAGGTCACTTGTCTGAGTTGGCAGCTGAATATGACATGGCTAAGTCGACATTATCAACCTTCAGGGGAAAAGTGTGATTAAAGTGATGTAGACAGAGAGGCTCGTCTTTTGTGTGGGAATATGAGTGAGGATTTAAAGTGAAGCCCACGTTAGCGTACCATTCTAAAATCCATGGGTTTATAAACAACAACGCATAATGGAAAATAAGTTAATTGTATTTACTGTATGTTGACATTTAATGTACTGTATTTGGTGTGTTTTTTTAGGGGGATATTTCCACAATCTAGGGCTGTTAACTTAATATGAAACTCCTGGAAAAATGACTTGGTAAGTGTAATTTGGGGGTCTCAGAAGCAGTGATTTGGTTTTCCATTATTTCATATGGGAAAAATATATTCAGTTCTCAAACATTATGGAGTTGGAACACGAAATATCATTGTATTTTTTTCATTGATGGTCTTTGAGGTTTGGGGGTTATATTTATGTATTTAAATCCATCATCCGTTCACGTTTGTGCATGGTGTGAGACATAACCTGTTTCATTCTTTTGCAGATGAATATCTAGCTTTTCCAGCACCATTTATAGAAAGGCTATTACTTCCTCACTTAATGTGTTTTAATCCTTTACAAAAATTAGCGGGTAGCGACTGAGTCAGCCTTTTCCTCTGGCTTTCCCTCACCCTGCCCCTGCCCACCTCCCCACCCCACCCCCCACCTCTGGCACCACTCCAGCTGCCCAGCGCTTGCTCTGAGCTCCAGCTCGTGCTAAGCTAGCACCGCCCCTGTCTGCCTCCAACCTCATCAGTCACAGTGAGATGTTCTCTGACATCTGCCAGATCCAGGAGATCGCAGACGGGTTGTGCCTCGGCGTGGAGGGGAAGATGGTTAGTGGGATCTCTCAAGAAGGTAACATCAGTGACAGACTCCTTGCTGGCAATGCCTCCGCTGGATGCCCCGATGACGAGGGAACAGAAAGCACAGTGGTCACGGGTGTCGATATTGTCATGCACCCTTAGGAGCAGGAAACCAGTTTGACAGAAGAAGCCAACAACAAGTCCGCCAAAGCCTACATGGCATCAATCAAAGACAAACTTGCAGAACAGAAAGCAGAAAGAGTAAGGCTTTTCTGACAGGGCTGCGGAACAAATCGAGCGCCTCCTTGCACATTTCCAAAACGACTAGTTCTTTCTTGGTGAATGCAGATGGCGTGGTTGCTCTGTTGGACTACGGAGAGGATGGTGTGACCCCATATATGATCTTCTTTAAGGACGGCTTAGAGATGGAGACACGTTAACACAGTGGGTAACTCACGAGGGATCCCCTCTCATCCACACAACATCGGGACTTAGGGGGAATTGATGTCATCTTAGGCACGTCATTTACTGTTGACCTTGATCTATTTGGAGCTGGGGCATTTTTTAAAAAAAAAAAAAAAGGAAAAAAAGAAACATGCTGTGTAGGCTGTCTAAAAATAAAAAGCATTTAAACGCACTTGAGAATGCCTATTGTTTGACTATCAGTAAGCTAACTTCGCCCTGGAATGTTCTTGGAGAAGCCAGAGCCACATGTTGGACCGCTCCAATCTGAGGCTGCCACAAGGCAGACTGCACGGATCTGAATGAGGCAACAATCCAAAGACTTAATTTTGAATTGAAATAAAGTGAGTAATCATGTTAGTGGTGTCAGCAATTGAAATGGATCCTTAAGCATTTCATCACCTACAAGTGGAAGAGATTATCAAAAAAATAAAGACACTGATACCCTTGGGGGGGAAATATGTGTCTGTAGATTCTTGGTTGTACTTCTGGGTTCTCAATTCTAATCCGTGGTCTGTAACTATGCCAGTAGCAAACTACTTTTATTGCTGTGGCTATGTAGTAGGTTTTCTTGTTGTGTTTTGTTTTTTTTATGTAGTAGGTTTTAAAGTCTGGTAGTGAAAGGTCTCCTACTTTGTTTTTATTTTTATTTTTTCTAAGTAAATGCTTACAGAGGCCCAATAGGAGATGGTAGAATTGCTTCCTGTGAGTTTCTTTTTTAAATATATTAATTGATCGTTGATACATATACCATATCATTCCATAGTTCAATCATGTCAAGCAGAATTGTACAATTGCCACCACAATTAGTTTCCAAGCATTCTTTCTCTTCCTGGACTTCTTACCATCATCTCCCTTTACCCCTTCCCTCCACCACAACTGTACCCCCTCTCCACCCCCTTGTCCTATACCCTGAACCACTTATTCTCCTTGTCCAAACAGGTTCACCAAACCTTGGTTTCATATACTGAAAGATATATAATACAACTTCAAGAGGGTGAACAGCTCCTCTGAGATCCACCCTAATATGAACAAAACCAAAACAGCAATACAGAAAATGTTCAAAATCTGATCAGGTCCAGGGATCAACTAACAAAGTTTTAACTGTTCAAGTCAGTTAACCTATCAAGTAAAAAAAAATTTGTTCCTTTTATTTTTAATAGTTTTTTTTATATTTAGTTGTTTTTCTTTCCATACAAAGTTGGTGATTAGTTTTTCCACTACTTTGAAGAATTGTGGTAGGGTGTGGATCAGAAGTGTGTTGAATTTGTAGAGTGTCTTTGGTAATATTGGAATTTTAACTGTTTTGTTCCTATTCATAAACATATTAGCTTGTTCAATATGTGTAACTTTCTTTTTCTTATAGGAGTGTGCTGGAGTTTTCCTTGTATACATCTTTTGCTTCCCTAACAAATTTTAGTGCTACATATTTTATCTTTTGTGTAGTTATTGTAAATTCTATTGTTCTTTCGATATATTTTTCCACATCATAATCTTTAATGTACAAGGTTTCAACTGATTTCTGTATGCTGATCTTATTTTTTAATTATTTTTCCCTAACCCTAACAGTTTGTATGTTGATCTTATAGTCTATTCTTCCAAATTTTTTAAATTAATTCCTGCAAAAAATTTAATTTTAATTGGTGTATTCTATATAGAGAATTATGTCATCTGCAAATAGAATTATTTCTTTTGTGCCTATGTGAATGCCTTTAATATCTTTTTGATGTCTTCTAGCTCTAGTTAAAGCTCTCAGGACTATTTTAAATGAAAATGGTGATAAAGGGCAAACCAGTCTGGTTCCCATGTAAAGGGGGAGTGTTTTAAATTTCTCTCCATTGCATGAGGTGCTGTCCCTTGGTTTCACATTTATGGCCTATGTTATGTTGAGAAATTTTCATTTTTTCCTTATTTTTTGAGTGTTTTTGTCAGGAATGAGTGCAGAATTTTATCAAATGCCTTTCCTGCATCAGTTGTTGTAATCATATGGCTCTTCTCTTTTCTTTATGTAGTGTATTACATTATTTATCTAAGATTAAACCATCCTTGCATATTTAGTATGAGTCCTACTTCATTGTGGATGCTTTATTGAATTCTATTGGCTATTTATTGAAAATCTTCATGCCTATATTAATCAGAGGTATTTGTCAATAATTTTCAATTCTGATAATATTTTAGCCTAGTTTAGGTATCAAAGTTATCGTTGCTTCATAGAATGAATTTGGTAGAATATTGTAAAGTCGTCCATATAAGAATTGGTGTTAGATGTGTGCATAGCGAAGGTGGTGAAGAAAGCTTATGGTGCCCGGCTATCAAAATACATAGTGCCTGGGGTCTTAAAGGCTTGAGTAAACAAGCAGCTATCCAGCTCAGAAGCAACAAAGCATACCAGCTTGTGGGACCATGAAATGTCAAAGGAATCAGTTATCAGGCTTAAAGAACTAAAAATCATAACATTGCATGCTCACTTTCCTGATATGATCACTGACGACAAATATGTGCATAAGCAAATGTGGTGAAGAAAGCTGATGGTGCCCGGCTATAAAAAGATATAGTGCCTGGGGTCTTAAAGGCTTGAGTAAACAAATGACCATCCAGCTCAGAAGCAACAAAGCCTACATGGAAGAAGCACAGCAGCCTGTGTGACCACGAGGTGTACAAGGGAGCTGGTACCAGGCATCAAAGAATGAAAAATTATATCATTATAAATGAGGGGGAGTACAGATTGGAGACCCAAAGCCAATCAATAGGTGAAGCGACATCCTCTCACGGAGAGGTTGCAGGGAGGAGATGAACCAGTTAAGGTACAGCGTAGTAACAATGAAATGCAACAACTTTCCTCTTGTTCTCACTTGTCCTCCCACCCACTATCATGAACCTAATTCTACCAGATAAATCCAGCTAGACCAGGGGATGTACACTGGAGTCAGAAACATGGGGAATTTAGGATAGATGATCCCTCAGGACCAGTGGTGATACTGGGAGGGTGGAGGGATGGTGGAATAGAAATGGGGAACCAATTTCAGGGATCTACATAGAACCTCCTCTCTGGGGCACGGACAATAGGGAAGTGAGTAAAGGAACACATTGTATAGTGTACAATATGAAAAAGTAATAATAATTTGTAAATTATTTAGCATTCATGGGGGTGGGGAGGGCAGGAAGGGAAATATGGGGAGCTGGTACTGGGGGCCAAAGTGAAAGGAGGATGTTTTGAGAGTGATGATGGCAACAAGTGTGCAAATGTGGCCTGCATACAATTGATGTATGTATGGATCATGATGGGAGTTGTGTGAGCACCCACTAAAATGATTTGTTAAAAAGAGGGGGGGGAGAGGGAAAGAGGAGCTTATTCCAAGGGCTCAAATAGAAAATATTTGAAAATGAAAATGGTGACATGTGTACAGATGTGCTTGATACAGATGTTGTATTGAATGTTATAAGAGCAGTAAGAGGCCCAATAAAATCATTGGGAAAAAAAAGAATTGGTGTTTTTAGGTGATTTTATGCTAACTTGAAGATGTATTTAAGTGTAGGAGTGGAATAAAATTTTTCTATCAGGTCACAGTCTGATGATGCTTCATTGAGTAATGGCAGGGGAGGGAGATGGGAGTAGGAAGCTCCCTTTTTGCCCTTCACGTACCTGGGTTGGGACTTGTTGGGACTCTGTCCTTGATGCTGAGAACTCTCAGCACAACTCTGAACTCACTGGTCTGTGATCTTCCTGCATCGTGACTCACCTTTCTGCACCACTGGCATATGTCCATGTGAGTCTGAAGAGGCACTTATGTACTGGCCTCAGACCTATGGACATGGTTTGGATACCGACTGGGATAAATAATTACTTTTTGATATAGAGCTCTTTGATAAGCATAGATGGGTGTCACTAAATTTGTTCTCTCTAGATATCCAGTTCCAGCACAGTTCATATTGTCTTTTCTAAATGTTTGCTAGAATTCTCCAGTGGAACCATCTGTTCTCAGACTTTCTGATGTTGAAAGATTATTTTATTTCTTTATTTTTCTATTTATTCTTATGGTATAGGGTTGTTGACATTTTCTACAACACTCTGGGGTAATTTAGACAAATAATTCATTTCTGGAAATGTATTCCTTTCTGCTAGTTTTTTAAATTGTTGAAATATAATTTCCATTTTACTGTGTAATTTTTAAAAAATTTCATTTGGCTCTATTGTAATGTCCATTTAATTAATAGAATTTGGTTTTTCTCATTCTTTTTCCTTTAATGTTTGTTTTGCCATTAGATGAAAATTTTTGTTGTTTGTGAGTAGTTTATCAATTTTGTTAAGCTTTTAGAAGAACCTACTGCTTGTCTTATTAAAAATATGATCACTTTATTATTTCTTTTCTTCTAATGACTGAGGTTTACTTATCTAGCCATTTTGCAATTTTTGTAGTCCCCTCTACCGCTGACCTTCAGCGTGAGCTGTGTCTTTGAGCCCCACTCCTCTCTGACGCAGCCATTTTTTCTTAGCTCCTGAAGCTACCTAGTCAGCTAAACATCTCAACTCTGATATCCACCTGGATATCAGACGTGGTGACAACTTGGTGTAGAGATTCTCCATTCCCAAGCTACAATTTCATCACTTTCTTTCTTTTTATCTTCTGTCTCCTCCTCCCCCTGTCCCTCCCTCCCTTGCTCATGCTCCTCCACTGCCATGCTGCACACATGTACACACAGCAGGACCAAAGAAGCAGACATCCCCACAAGGTGATTATCTTTTTTTTCCCTTTCATTTTGTATTTATGTTCCATTATAATACTTTAGTTGTTTTCTTTGAGTGCTCTCCCGCTTACTCTTCTGGTTGGACTCCACAATCTGAAGATTACCCATTTCTCCCGGGAAAAAAAGAGGCGGGTCTTTAGATTTGGGCACACTCACCCAATCAAGGGTTTTTTCTTTCTTGTTCTTCATTCCTCTGAGTGCACAGGCCTGTACACATTCACACTGTCATAGTAACAAACCAGCAGCACCCATGTCCATCTCTTCCTTCCCAATCTCTTCCTTCGGTTCTCTCTTTTGTCTCTTTCCCTTCTTTATACATCCACAAGTTTTCCTTGTTCCCCCCACCCAAGTTCCTTCATGATTTACTTACCTCATTCATAACAGCATTAGCAACTCAACCTATAATGTCTGCCCATAATAATTACAAAGCCTATTTTCTCCTCCTCTTCAGCCTTCCCACCCTACTTAACCCTTAATAAATTTCATAGTATGATTTTTCATATCTTACACATGTGCTTTGTCCCTCCACCCACATTTCTGCTATTTGTCCCCCTCAGGGGTGGAAGGGTGGGGTTATGCATCCATCATTGCTATCATTCCTCCTTCCTTCCCCTTTCCCTCCCCCCTCCCTGTACCTTCATGGTATTGATACTCCCATTACTGTTTCTTAGAGGTGTATCTGTCCTGGATTCTCGGTTGAAAACTCTTTATCTGTGCCAATATACATATCCTGGTCAAGCCAGATTTGTGAGGAACAACTTGGGTCATGATAGTGAGGGAAAGAAGCATCAAAGAATTGGAGGACTGTTGTGTGTTTTCTCAGTGCTATTCTGCACCCTGGGTGGGGTGTACCCTTCTGTGTGACCTTTCTGTGAAGAAATGTCCAATTGTCTACAGATGGGCTTGGGGTCTCCGCTTTGACCCCTCTCCTTCACATCAATATAATTTCTTCTTTTTAATTTTCTGATACCTGAACTTGTCAACACCATGTGATCACACTGACTAGTTTGCTTCTTTCATTTGGGCTTTGTTGCTTCTCCACTGGATGGCTGTTTGTTTAACTTCAAGACCCCAGATGCTATATATATTTTTTTCTTTCTTTTTAAAATCTTCTCCCTCTTCTCTTTTTCCTCCTTCTCTCTCTTTCTTTAATATTATTTCTTCTTATAAACCTATGAACACATAAATCTTTTTCTTCTGGTTTTAATATTTTATTACACTTTTCTTCTGCCCCACCCATCATTTCTGATCGCTCTCATTTTGAAATATTAAGAAACATATTTTCTTAAACACATTCATTCTTGTTACACCTCTTAAAATACATATCTCCCTGATATCCATAAATCTGTTGGCCTATCCAAATGGTTACTTAGTTTTACTATAATTAATTAATTTATTTTTCTTCTGCACCGCCCCCCCCCCCCCACAATACAGACACTTTCCACACTTACCCATCACTCTCCTCTGTCCTCCATTTTATTACTATATGTTTTCTGGCTCCTACTAGCTGTTTCCCACATACCCAGACATAGATAACTGTCACTATACAATCCAGAACCTCACACATAACTAATTGCTACACCTTATTACCAAAGAAACAGCAGTGGACCACAGTAAATAAAAATAATTAAGAAATACGAAACCAACTGGAAATCACCCAAATTCAATGGCGTATTCTTAAGAAGAGACCCTGTAACTACCAGGAACAGAATTCAGAGGAATGAGGTCTGGGGAGTACTCACAAGAATAAATGAAGGGATTGAATACCCAAAATTCACGAATCTAAAGGAATCTGAGAAGATAATGAAATAGCAGAATTTAGAAACATCACAAAAGACGGAGGAAAAGAATGGAAGAAGAAGAAACTGGAATCTGTAAGCTTGAAGGCAATCTTGCCGAATGGGAGAAACAATGAGTGGGAGAAACAACTAATTTAAAAAGTGAAGGCATCAATGTAAAGCTTGAGGATGATGTGGGGTCGTATCAAGAGAAATAACCCTTCAGGGTCCCAAAGTAAAAATGAACAAGAAAAATCTGCACAGAAAGTAGCATGAGAAATCATGGAAGAAAACCTCCCTGATCTCACAAAGAGGAGAAAACAGTTATTTAAGAAGCTGAGAAAACTCCAAATGGGATGGACGCCAAAAGGAAAACATTATGTTATATCACATTCAAACTCTCTCATTTGAAGGAAAGGGGAGAATCCTGAGGGAAGCTAAAGGGAAAAAAATGACAGTGACCCATAAAACAAAACCAGTAAGGATAAGCGCAGGCATCTCAGCAGAAACTATGTAAACAAGAATGCAATGGAGTCACGTATACAAAATTCTAAAAGAAAATAAAGGTGCCAATCAAGACTCTTATAATAAGCAAATCCAGAATATATCAGACTTGATTAGGAAACAAAGTCCATTTTTATGCTGCCTACAAGAGATATATTTTAAACTCAAATACTAAGGTAGAAATTAAATGACAGTGAAAAATCCACCAATTTAGTACCAACCCCTAAAAAAAAAAAAAAAAAAAAAAGAGAGTGGCTTCAAAGTATACAAGCACCCATCCAGCTCAGAAGCAACAAAGCCCACAAGGAAGAAACACACCAGCCTGTGTGACCATGAGGTGTCCAAGGGGTCTGGTATCAGGCATCAAATTACTAAAAATTATCTCATTATAAATGAGGGGAAGTACAGACTGAGGAACCCAAGTCCATCAATAGGTGAAGTGACTTCCCCTTTCAGAGGGGTTGCAGGAAGGAGATGAGCCAGTGAAGGTATAGTGTAGTAACAATGAAATATGCAACTTTCCTCTAGTTCTCAAATGCTTCCTCCCACCCACTATCATGATCCCAATCCTACCAGACAAATCCAGCTACCAGACAAATCCAGACCAGGGGATGTACCCTGAGTTGGAAACATGGGGTATTTAAGATAGATGATCCCTCAGGACTAGTGGTGGGAGTGGGAGGGGTGATATTGGGAGAGTGGAAGGATGGTGGAATAGAAAGGGGGAACCAATTGCAGGGATCTACATATAACCTCCTTTCTAGGGTATAGACAACAGGGAAGTGAGTGAAGGGACACATTGGACAGTGTACGACATGGAAAGGTAATAATAATTTGTAAATTATTAAGGGCTCATAGGGAAGGGGACGAGGGATGGGAAGGGAAATATGGGGATCTGACCTAAGTGGAGGCAGGATGTTTTGAGAGTGATGATGGCAACAAGTGTGCAAATGTGGCCTGCATACAATTGATGTATGTATGGATTGTGATGGGATTTGTATGAGCCCCCCCAAATGATTTATATAAAAAAGGAATGGCAATATTAATCTCTGATAAATTATACTTGAAGGCGAATAGCATAATGAAAGACAAGAATGAACACTACATAATGATTAAAGGAATAATGCAAAGGACCATATAATCTTAATAAACATATGTACACCCAATGAAAGCATCAAAATATATTAATCAAATCCTGACAGAATGAAAAAGAGAAATAAACAGGTAGACAATAATAGTAGGAGATTTCAACACTCCTGTGGTAGTTACTTGATCTGTTGTCAATTTGAGATTTAAGAGTGAAGGGATGGAGGTTAGCCTGCCAATCAGATCACAGCTTTATGACCTCATTTGGAGGGGCTAATGAGCTAAATAGCTCACTGGTTGTGGGACACATGCAGACTTCCTGTGGAACATTGCTCTTGAGAAGACACATGGAGCTACACTAAAGCCCAGGAACTGAAGAAGCCATATGGAGATCCCTGCCAGCACTGAGATGCCTCTATTGCCACTGGATCTATGATCCAAGACTTCCCTCCTACTGCCCCATGAGCTTCCTGCATTGGGTGCCATTGCATGTGTTTTGTGAGTCCGAAGAGGAATTTATAGACTGGTATTAGACATATGAGCTAATATCAGACTTATGAACTTGATCTGGACTGGGTTGGGATGTTTTCCGAAAATTCAATTGCTCTTGTATATAAAGCTCTTTCTTATACACATATAAAGTGTCTATGAGTTTGTTTCTTTAGTCTACCTAGTAAATGTTCTTAATGTACATTGTGAGCTGAGGAGTAGAAATTGCCCCTTGAATTTCTCAGAAAACACTCTGCTTAGGGAAAATGGCTGACAGAGGTCAAAATAGCTGACAGAAAGCCTGGCCCAGACTTGATGCAGTTAGAGACTTAATCCCATATTTTGTATCCATACAATTGTTTAGATAAGGATTAAGATAAGTTAAATATTGATTGAACTTGACTGTTTTAAGAATTGAATTTAGCCTCTGAGTCTACTTTCTTTATATTGACTCATTCTGCTTATTATTGTTGATATAAGTATTTATAGAAATGACTATTAAGAATTAGGAAAATAGAGAGCTTGTAAGCCCATTTACCTTGAGCCATTATGAAATTTGATCTTTAAATGGATTTAGGACACACCTGAAATGAAGGCTCTGAAAGAGTAAGTCTAACACAGTGCTTTGGAGTACTCAGCACATTTGCATTCCAAGAGACTTGCCTATCAGAGGAAGCCAGTCTCTGATACAAACATCACGGGTTCGATAGGTGCAGTTGTACAGCGATAATTATTAATTATTACAGTAAAATTATAGAGAGCATGAGAAAGAGAAATAATAAGAGTCAGACACATTTCATAATAGCATGCTCACCTCAGCCCAGTCAGGTGATCTACATGGAGAGAGGGAGAGTGGGGGGATGGGAAAACAAATACTGGCAACCATCTGCCAGCATCTGGCATGGAAGTCAGATGTCAGAGGTGTTTGTGCCTCGTACAATAAATAGGACCAACTCTATGCTGTTAAGACAATGTTTGCTTCCTTTTGAAGCCTGTGGATGGCTTCACATGCTGCTGTTAATGATCTCTCCTAGCCTAACCTGATTAGCCACATCCAGGAGTTTGGGGTCTGATCTTGTCACTTGCAATGATCTTTGTCTTCACCTGTACTTTGGGGCCTTGCATGGTCCAAAGGGCATATAAGGATTGGTCAGAATAAAGACTCTCTCTCTCCCCTGCTTCTGCCAGATGCTCTTGCCCCCTCTCCCTCATGTAATCCCTTCCCCCCACCCTCATGGACCACCTGATGGGCAGAGGTAAGCATGCTGCCATGAAATGTGTCAGACACTTAATATTCCTTTCTTTCTCATGCTCTCTAGAACTTTACAATAATAAATAATAATTATTGCTGTACAACTGTGCCTATTGAACCCGTGATGTATGTATCAGAGGCTGGCTTCCTCTGATACTTGCCTAGGGGGCTGTAGACAGATTGAAGATAAAGGAACTCTTTGGCTTTTTGAATCTTGAACTAGTGGTTTTTGTCAGAAGCTGGAAAATATCTGGAACCATGAAGAAAACTCCTCTCTAGGACTGACCATTAAAAGACAAGCATGGGCAGGCTGAAATGCTGTCTAGGTGACCCCCTGGATCCACTTGTTGAGTGGAAGTGGGAGAAGCACAACAATAGAGAGATGGGTTGAGTCTGGTCACTGATACCTGTGGACATGGTTCACAAGGAACTTGTCTTACAAGGAGAAGACAAGTGCAGGTTGACTGGTTGGGGACTAAGGTTGTTGAGAATTTGTGACAAGGCCTTTGGTCTAAGATGAGGTGACCAGTGGGCACCCCACTGAGGTTAAGTGAGGCATTCCACATTGAGTTGACCAGAACGCAACCAGATGAAGAGGAGATTTTGAGCCTGTGAACTGGTGCATATTGCTGTTGACTTTATGGATGGTCTGTCCTGATTTGACTTTGCATATAGATTGGACTTCACAAGGTTCCAAAACTGTAATGAAGAATCTTCACCTCAAAGAATATGATTGTCTCCTCAGAGCACTGAGATGATGTAAGTGGACAGTATAGACATTGGATACCTAAAATAGGGAGGATAAAGGCATGAAGTAGTTGACTTACAAACTTTCATAGGTGGGGGAATGCCATATAGTCATAGACTTATAGGATTAAGGTGTATGTCTACTTAACTGCAACTGTTAGGTTGCACTTATAGAATGTTGCACTTATAGAACTGTTTGGTTCACTTATAGAATGTTATGTTTAAATGAGGGTGGCGCATATTGAATTGCATTCTTTCAAGTTTTATCTTGTTAGGTACAGATATGATTTTATTATTGTTTGTTTGTAAATTACCTATGGCTAAAGAGTTGTGTGGAAGTGTCAAACTTATAAGGGGTTGTCACCAGGGAGACTAGAGAAACAAATTCATATGTGTATAAGCAAAAACTTCATATACATGAGCAATTGAATATTCAGAGAACATCCCAACTCAGTTGAGGTCAAGTCCATAAGTCTTATGATAGTCCATATGTCTGATATCAATCTATAAATTCCTCTTGAAACACATGCACTGATGTGGAATGCAGGAAGATCATGGACCAGTGGGGGGGGGGGGGGGGGGAAAGTTTTGTGGATCCAGTGCCGTATGGCTCCTTCAGCTCCAGGGCCCTAGCATAGTTCCAGGTGTCTTTTCAAGAGGAACGTTTCACAGGGAATCTGCACGTGTCCCACCACCAGTGAGCTATTTAGCTCGTCAGTCCCTCCAAATGAGATCATAAAGCTGTGATCTGATTGGCAGGCGAACCTCCACCTCTTCACTCTAAAAGTTTCAAATTGACAACAGATTATGCAACTACCACAACTTCACTCTTTGTTTGTTTGTTTGGGAGGGCATCACTGCCATCTGGTGGTGGGAGTAGGAGGCCCAGCCTTGTTGCTGGATTTGAACCTCCAACCCAGTGGGCTGCAGTCCCGCGCACAACCACTACGCCACCGGGGCTCAGCCCCCACAACTCCACTCTTAAGGAAAGTCATATAATCAGAATTGGAACTCAATAATGAAATAAATGAGCTAAATAACACATTTAACCAACTTGATTTCCTAGACATATACAAAGCACTTCACCCTACAACAGCACAGTATTTATTCTTCTCCAGTGCATACTTTATAATGAATCACCTATGAAGACAAAAAGCAAGCTTCAACAATTTTAAGAACATTGAGACCCTACAATCAATTTTCTTAGATTATAGTGCTATGAAATTGGAAATAAGCAATTATAGACACTGTACATCATATTACTTGAGCAATAGATCAAATAAGTGATAAGATTCAGAAATTTCTTGAAGCAAACTATATCAATAACACAGCATACCCAAACCTTGGAAATACAGCAAAAACAGTTATCGCAGAATAATTTGTAGCAATCACACACACACACACAGAAAAGAGAAATCCATATTCACACCTTAGCACAATGCCTCAAACACTTAGAACAAAGACAGCAGCATAAACCCCCCAATAACAGAAGAAAAGACATCATAAAGTTTAGACCAGAAATAAACAGACTGGCAAACAAAGAAAGCAGTGGGAAAGATCAAGAAGACAAGGAATCGGTGCTTTGAAAGGGTTAACAAAATGGACAGACAGGTGGCAAATTCAGCATAGGAAAATAAAGAGATGGTGCAGACATACAGAATTAGAGATGAAAAGGAGGGCATCCACACATATCAAAATGAAATACAAAGAGTAATAATATCTTATTTTGAAAGATTGTATCCAACAAATTGGATAATATAGAAAAATGGACAGATACCTAGAAATACACTATTCAAATTAATACAGATGATGTAGAAAGCATGAACAGACTCATAATGAAAAGATAGAAGTCATCAAGAAACTTCCACTCAAGAAAAACCCCAAACCAGGTGGCCTCACAGGGGAATTTTATCAAGTATTCAGGGAAGCACTGTTATCAATTCTACACAGACTATTTCAGAATATAGAAAAGACAGAAACTTTCCAAATTCATTCTATCCAGCCAGTAAAATTCAGACACCAAAGCCAAGAAAAGAGGCCACAAACACAGAAAACTATGTACCAATATCCCTCATGAATATAGACACAAAAATTCTCAACACAATTCTGACCAATAAAATCCAACAAAATATCAAGAAATAGCTCAACATGATCAAGTGGTTTCATACCAGGGGTGTAAAGATGGCCAAATATTTGAAAAGCAATCAATGTAATCCACTACATAAATAAAACATAGAATTAGAACCACATGATCATATCAATAGATGTAGAGAGAGACGTTGGCAATATTCAATACCCATTTCTAGAAAAAGAAGGGAAATTACTCAACATAATAAAGGGCATATATGAAAATCCAATGTCTATTATCATGTTCAACATGGAAAAAACTGAAAACTTTCCCCCTGACAATGAGAAATAAACAAGGATGCCCCTATCATCACTCTTATTCAACATCATGCTGGAAGTCTTAGCCAAAACCATTCAACAACAGAAGGAAATCAACTGGGCAAAGAAAAAGTGAAACTCTCCTTATTTTCAAGATGATATGATGTTATAGAAGGAACTTCGAGAAGTACACAAAAAGTCCTTTGGAAAAAATTGAGGTATTTTTTAAACTTACAAGATAAAAGGTTAGCAAAGAAAAATCAATTGGATTTCTATATACCAGTGAAGAGATCTCTGAAAAAGACATCAAGAAAATAATACAATTTACAATAGCCACACAAAAGATGAAATAATTAAGAATAAACCAAACAAAAGACCTGTGCAAAGAGAACTATAGAGCATTATTACAAGAAACCAAAAGAGACCTGCATAAATGGAAGAGTATTCTGATTTTGGATAGGAAGGATTAATATTGTAAAATTGTCAACATTACCTAAAGCTATCTAAAGATACAATGTAATTCCAGTCCAAACCCCAACTTGTTTGAAGAAATGGAAACACTAATGCCAATCTCATATAGAGAGGGAAGAGGCTCAGCATAAGCAAAAAAAAGAAAGAACAAAGAGGCCTAGCATTACCTGACTTCAAAATCCACTACACAGCCACAGTGGTCAAAACAGCCTGGTACTGGTATGATGATAGATATGTAGACCAATGGAACAAAATAGAAATTCCAGAAATAAAAGCACCCCTACAGCCAACTGATTTTTGACAAAGGACCCAAAAACTTTAAATGGAAATGATAAGCCCCTTTTAACAAATAATTCTGGGAAATTGGATCTCCATCTGCAGAATGAAACAAAACCCATATCCATTCCATACACAAAGCAAACTCAAGATGGATCAAAGACTTAAATGTAAGTTCCAGTGTTATGAGGATTATCAATGATAAAATTGGGACAAGCTTTTTGCTGGGGATATATGGACTACCAAATGTAATAAAGGAAGCACACACTAAAATACATGATTGGAACCTATTAGAATATGTATATATCAAAAACTTAAGCATATCAAAAGATTTCACCCATGGATCTGGAAAATTTTTTTTGTCCATGATATACTGAACAAGAGACTAATTATTAAAATCTATAGACCTCTGCAACATCTCAATAAGAAAAAAACCAAATAATTTAAAAGGTGAGTAATTGATATGAATTGATAATTCACAATGGATGGCATTTGGATGGTTAACCCACATATGAGGAAATACTCACTAGCCATATGAGGAACACAAGCACAATGGTGAGATAGTACCTTAAACCCACAATGATAGTCTAAATCAGAAAGAGAACAACAAATACCGGAGAGGGTTTAGAGAGATTAGAACCCTCTAGTTGCAATTATGTTCATAAATATGTAGAATAATGGAAAGCAATAGAGCAATACCTAAAACAACTAGGAATAGAAATAAAAGTCTATGACTCAGCAATACATTTGATGGGCATATACTTCCCACCACCAAAAAAAAAAAAGATGCGGAGCACCAATAGACATAAATTTTCCCATCTTCCTTACTGCACAGTTCACAATAGAAAGAATCTAAAAACAGCCTAAATGCCCACCTGTAGATGAATGGATAAAGAAAGTCTGATACGTACACATGATGGAATACTAAACATCTCTTTAAAAAACAGTGAGGAAGCCATGAGACACCTCATGACATGGATGGACCTGGAAGTCATTATGCTAAGTGAAGTTAGTCAATCACAAAAGGACATGACATCTATTGTGAGCCCACAACTATAAGGATAAACGCCAAGAAGAAGGAAAGTTTCTGCTTTTAGGGCATGTAATCTTCTAACAAGGTCTCCCACGCAATAGAGCATTTGTCTAGTGCCTATGGACTATATATCACACCCTTTATATGTACATATTAAAAACCATTTTGAGGAGTGGAAGACCATTCATTTGCAGTCATACAACATTGTACTAAGACAGTGGTTCTCGACCTGTGGGTTGTGACCCTTTTGGGGGATCTACCCATTCACAGGGACCACCTAAAACCATCAGAAAACACATATTTCCGCTGGTCTCAGGAACAAAGACACTGTTCCTCTATCCGTCTCTAGGTGGGTACGCCCACATGCAGAAACACCCACATAGAGTACCTGGTGTGATGACATCATCACGCCAACCTCATAACATATACCCCGTACAAATACAGGTGTATGTAAAAGGGTTGGATCCATAATGTACTGTGCGGACCAGTCACATATGTTTAGAGATCAGCTACTGTGTAGAAAGTAGCTACTATGTAGAAAGCAGCTGCTGTATTGAAAAAATCCTACTCTGTTAAAAGCAGCTACTGCCCATTCACTGAAGCCCATTCACAGTCAAAGTGGAAGATGTTCCTGAGACAGCACAGGAGTTCATTGAACTCATTAGCAGTGATGCTGCAAGAACTGATTTCTCTACAATGCCAGTTACAAAATTCTGGATCAAGTGTTTGCAGCCATACCCTGTTCTGTCTGAGATTGTGTTGCATCTTCTTCTCCATTTCTCACAACATACCTTTGTGAAACAGGGTTTTCCAGCTTATTGGTTATCAAGTCTAAATACAGAAATAGATTTGCTGTGGAAGACAATCTTCATTGTGCTCTTGCAAAGACTGCCCTGAGAATTTTTGACCTGGTAAGAAAGAAGTTATCTCAACCTTCACACTCATGTTGGCTTTTTATGCATACTGTCACAAAATGTAGGAATGTAGTTTACTGCTGTTATTTTACTCATGGTACACCATGCTTCAAGACAAATTTTCATTTATTTGTAATTAGGAATAAATATTTCACAATATATAACTGCATATTCCTTTTGTGTTAATCATTATGCTTTAATAATATTGAATTCATAACAATGAAAATGCATCCGGCATATCATATATTTACATTACGATTCATAATAATTATTACAGTTATGAAGTAGCAACAAAAATAATTGTATCATTGGGGGTCACCACAACATGAGAAACTATATTAAAGGGTCATGGCATTAGGAAGTTTGACAACCACTGTGCTAAGGTCACCCAAAATCTTCCAGGAATGGTAAGCAAATCTTACTGGAAATTCAAGCAAAGATGATCACGCTTCTGTTGGCAACTAATCTGAGTGAAACAACCTTTCACTGGGGAAAAAAAACTTAGCAATACATATATAAGAACCCAAGGAGTGAATGTGTCTCATACTATGTCCCTAATTGGATGCTATTGACCTACTTTCTATCCATCCCTTGGTGACCTAGGCCTTATGCTTAGGACTCCTGGTACTTTAGATTCTGTCCTTCCAAGGAACAGCACATATTTCATAGGCCACACCAGAAGGATTCAATGTACGTTTCAATGTGGAAACTCCACTAAATGAATTGTGCAACCTCAAGATCACCTATAGCAGACTTATGGGAGAAGGTATCATGAGAGAAGATACAAAAACAAACAAACAAACCCCAAAACACTTAGATTTTTTCCCCACAAAACTATACTTTTGTTTTTACAAAACGAATTTATCACCTTCAAAATACTCTGCATTACAATTAATAAGCATTTGTCAAATCTGCTGTTCCATTCATGGAAAATGTTTTCAAACTCATCTGTTTGAATGGCTGACAGCATGTACTTCTTCCTTTTCTTCACCTATTCTAAGTCATCAAATTACTGTCCTTTCATTTGTGGAAACAAAAAGAAGTTGCAGAGAGTAAGGTCAGGTAAGTAAGGTGTGTGGGGCAAGAGAGGTATGTTGTTTTATGCCAAAAAGTGATGCACTGAGATGGCTGTGTGAACATGAGCATTCCAGTGGTGGAGTCCCCTGTCTGCCACAAATCAGCCCATTTTGTCATGCACTGTTATACAATCTTTACAGAACTTCTAAATAGAAAACTTGATTAACAATTTGGCCTGGTGAAATGAAATCCAAAGGCCCTATCCACCTCACATCGAAAAATAAAACAAAACAAAAACAAGAGTATCATCCTGATCTTTGTTTTCACTTGACTAACTTTTGGGGGCTGAGATGACAATAGCATCTTCCACTGACTTGATTGATGTTTGCTTTTGGGGTCATAAGAATAGCCTCATGTCTCATCACCAGTGATGATCTTGGAAAAAAGCCTGGGTTGCTTTAGAGCTGTTTTCTCAAAACCCAGCATGTTCCCACTGGATGTTCTTTTTGTCGGTCAATCTGAACCAGAGGCACAAATTCTGCAGTGACCCTTCTCATTCCCAAATCTTCCATTAAAATTTTCTGAACTGAGCGCCAACATAGTCTAGATACCTCCCCATCTCTTCAATGGTCTGCAGTTGCTCCTCAAGCACCAGTGCACACATTTTGTCGACATCTTCATCAATTCAGGAAGTTGCCAGACATCCAGAGCGAGGTTTGTCCACAATCAATCCACATTTCACCTTTTTTGAAACAAGAAAACCATTTGCATACTTGAGTTTTTCCTATAGTGCTGTCAACACCACAAGTTTCTGCAGCACTGTTCCCAAGCAGGAAACACACAGCCACGCGCTGGCCTCTTAAATCAGCCATCACAGAAAACGAGGTTTGAGTCAAACTGCTCTTATGAAAAAATTCACTGTGACCTGAGAGAACCTCCCCAGAGGATGCCACTGGGTGCATTAACTCAGAGCGAGTTGCTCACTAGTGAGAAAAATTCATATCTCAGCCCCCCCCCCCCCATTTCGACATTTTATTTGTTGCGATGTATGACATCCCTAGAAAAACAAGCCCAGAATTTTCCCTCCGGTGTGTTTCCGCCTGGCTTCCTCGTGGCCCATGATGCCGGCGGAGGTCAACAGCATGATGAAACCAAACTGGCGGGACGGGGGGCAGGTCATTCTGCCACTTCTTGAGCTCTTTGAGCCACACTTGCTTCATCTGCCCGTGAGGTTCACGACGATTTTCCCAGCTCTGGGATCATCGACGATTTCAAATTCGCCAAGAGCGCTGGGCCTCCTCATCACAGTGAGAAACCGGACAATGCCTTCGGAGCACGGCCTAGGAAGAACGTGGCCGCTGCCTCTATTCTCGGCATTATTGATGCTCTTGAGAGCATCGGAGGGGACGTTCATGCGCACATCAAGGCGGCACGGAAAGAAGGCAGAAAGTGGGAGGGAGGGGAAAACTCACGGGATTCCCGTTTTTGTTTTCTTTGGGGCGGGAGGAAGAGGATACCCCCTCATACTTCCTTGGACTTGAGGCTGAAATACCCTAGTGTGAGAAGCAGATGACCGCTATCCCAAGGTTAATCGATTTTTATTCGTTTAGACTTTTGTTCAGATCTTTTGCTTTGAGGGTGCTCAGTGAATGCTTAACTATAATATATTTATTAATGCTCTCCTTGCTTTTTTTTTATGTGTATCATTCTGGTAAGCATGTTGTACCTTTGTGAATGAAGGTTACAGAAAATTTTGCTCTACCATTAACCCCAATTCTTTGTGGAAATAGTATCTATTCACTTAAACACTTCATCTGTACAGGTCAGCATTCCTATATTGAGGTTTGAAAAGTTATAGAATTTTTTATGTACATAATATATATACATACACACACTTTTCTCAACATTGTTTTAAATTCTGTACCATTGGCTAAGTTAATGACAATATTAATAGAATCACAAATACACACGGGGCATGATTCACAATGTTCTCTATCAAGATAATGATATCTCTAAAGTAACTTCAGAGACATATATAAACCATAGATATATTGAATAAATTTCAGGCTCATATATCATTCTAGCCCCCATCTAAAAACTATTCGTTCTAATGACACAGCCTTGTTTGATGCTCATCATCATGAGATCACTGAAGGTATCTGTGTGATAGCAAAGGTTAGTGAAGAAACCAGATGGTTTCCTGCTTTCAAAAAGAATGGCATCTTAAAAGCAGCTAAGTGCGTCATCAACAAAGTCCACATGAAAGAGCACACCAGCCTGTGTGATCTAAGGATTGTAAATAATAAAGCTCAGATCTAAAGAGGGAACTGTATCCGAGCTTAAATTCTTAATACATGATTTGCAGAAGGCTATGGATGATCATGGAAGTTCTAAATCCCTTTGTAGGGTCCTCAGATGGATTAAGACTCAAGTGAATCCCCTCTGACCAGAATCAGGGATGTGAATGACTTTGCTATCAGACAAAGAGCATGATAACAATAATAGCAGATGTGGTTATGTTCAAATGTAACACCTTGTATTTTAATCTCTTTCTTGACTCCTTTTCATTTTTTTCCAGTTTCTTTTTACTCACCTTACCCTTCGCCTCCTGGTATCACTCCTCTTATATTGGTCCTGAATTGCTTATCTGCCCTGAATTCCCTGTGTTGAAAGCTCTTTTCTGTACCAGTATACATGCTCTTGTCTAGCCAGATTTATAAGGTAGGATTGGGATCACGATAGTGGGGAGAGGAACTATTAAAGAACTAGAGGAAAGTTGTATATTTCCTTGGTGCTATACTGCATCCTGACTGGCTAGTTTCTTCCTTGTAACCCTTCGGTAAGGGGATGTCCAATTGCCTACAGATGGGCTTTGGGTCTCCACTGAGCCCTCCCTCTCATTCACATGGATATGATTTTTCATTCTGAGTGATCGATGCCTGATACATGATTCCATGAACACCTCGTGATAACACAGGCTGGCATGCTTCTTCCATGTGGGCTTTGTTGCTTCTCCGCTAGATGACTGCTTGTTTATCTTCAAGCCTTTAAGACCCCCAGGTGCTATATCTTTTGATCGTCGGGCACCATCAGCTTTCTTTACCACATTTACTTATGCATCCATTTTGCCTTCAACTATCGTGTTGGGAAGATGATCACAGAAGGCTGAGTTATTAGAACAAAGTTCTAAACAAGTTCAAAACAAGTTAATAGATCTGTTTTCCTATTGTTATATGTAATATATTTGCCTATCTACATGTCTGTATTTAGACCTCTATAAATGTCCTTTGCCTCCTAGTTCTAACTAACAGATTTAACAGCAAACTTGTGTTTACTGAAGATATAGCCCTGGGAGAGTAGCATGTCTGCCCAGACCACATGGGAGCAACTAAGAGGGAGTGAGAGCAAGAGAGAGAGAGAGAGAGAGAGAGAGAGAGAGAGAGAGAGAGAGAGAGAGAGAACACATCCTGGCCCACCAAGCCCAGAGGACGACACTCCTGCTCAGAGCAACAGAGAGGCACAGAGAGGACCATAGGACTGGTCTCACCTCAAGAAATGACAATCCCTCACCGACCCACAGCCCTGCAGGGGACAGCACTGGAGACACAGTGCAGGAAGTGTGCTTGGTGTGACACCCCCACCCCCAAAAGACACACCATCTTTAAAAGGGAGGATGCTACTTTGAGGGCTAAGGTGGGCCTGACCCAAGTCAAGCTGGTTTCAATTGCTTCATCTGCATGTGAAAGTTGGACATTGAATGAAGAAGAGAAAAATTTGAATTGTGCTGCTGGAGAATATTGTAAAGTGCCACGGGCTGCTAAAAGGACAAACTGACCGGTCTTGGAAGTACAGCCAGAGAGTTCCTTAGAGGAAAGGAAAATGAGACTTGTCTCATCAACATTGGACATGTTGTAAGGAGAGACGAGTCCCTGGTACAGGACATCTGTCTGGTAAATATAGGGGAAGCAAAGAAGAAGACCCTCAATCAGAGAATCAGCACAGTGGCTGCAACAATGGACAGAAGCATAAGATGGTTCCGGACTGGGCAGTGTTTTTGCTCTGTTGGGCATCAGTGTGCCACGTGTAGGAACTAACGAGAGGCCACTAACAACATTGTCTTGGAGGTTGGCTGATCATTGGCAATTGAGGCATAGCATGTATTTGCCACCTATTGCCATTTTCTTTGATACAGCTCATAAATACTAACAACTTTGACTTAGCAAATGAGTATTGTTAAGATTGTTGCCTTGTGTTCAATGCTCATTATTTTCTTAAATGGTACTCTGTCATTTAAACTTTGTTAATTTGTATAAATGAATCTTTTAATGCATTGTAACAAAAATTTTTCATTTATGTTTATCTTCCTTTATGTTTAGATACTTTCCTTTATCTCTTGTATTTTCACTCTATATTATTGCCTAGACTAAAAAAGGCTATTATTAGAATTATAGAATGGGCTCATGAAAGTTACTTATAACATTTCTCAGGAACCAAATATGCTGCCTCTTTTCAGAGGATGATGGTAATATGTATCCACAAATACTAGGGGGCACATACCCCTAAAACAGAATTTTTTACCCCCAAACTATGTATTAATATTAAAAAATTAAAAAAAAATCTTATCACCTTCAAAGTACTAAATATGCTCTTCATTATACTTAATATATTTGTCAAATCTGTGATTCCAATCTCGGAAACATTTTTCAAACTCATCTGGTTGGATAGCTGATAGCACCTCCCTGTTTTTTTTTCTACACCCCTCTTAAATCATAAATTATTGTCCTTTTGTGTCCCTCTTGTGGGAGCAAAAAGAAGTCACGTGGGATGAAGTCAGGTGCGTAAGGTGAATGGGCCAAGAGAGGTATGCTGTTTCTTGCCAAAAACTGGTGCACTGAGATGGCTGCTCACATTGTCGGGGTGGCAACACCAGTCCTCTATCTGCCCCTTTTTTGTTCCGTACTATTATATAATCTTTTCAGAATCTTTAAATAGAAAGTTTGATTAGCAGTCAGACCCGGTGGAATGAAACGTCTTATCTACCTTACCTCAAAAAACCCACAAATGTGTATCATTCTGAACTTTGTTTTCACTTGACAAACTTTTTTTGGTGAGGTGACAATGGCATCTTCCACTGGCTTGATTGATGTTTGCTTTTGGGGTTGCAGGAATAGCACCATGTCTTGTCACCAGTGATGACCTTAAGGAAAAAAGTCTAGATTGCTTCGGAGATTTTCTTTCATAGCACGACATGGTGGCACCGGACGCTCTTTTTGTTGGTCAGTCAGTCTGAATCTGAAGCACAAATTCTGCGGTGACCCTTCTCATTCCCAAATCTTTCATTAAAACTAGCTGAACTGAAGCCCTGGTGGCATAATGGTTACATGCTCGTCTGTGACCTGAAAACTAGCTGACCGAGCTCCAAGATAGTCCTCATGTCTTCAGTGGTTCATCATAGATCTTCGAGCACAGATGCACAAATATTGTCAACATTTGCATACATTCAGGAAGTTGATGGACATACAGAATGAGGCTTGTCACAAATCCACATTTCACCTTTTCTGAAACAAGAAAATCACTTGTACACTTGAGTTTTTCCCATAGCGCTGTCCTTGGAAGCTGTGTTCAACATCATGACTGTTTCTGTGGCATTTTTCCTGAGCAAAACCCCCTAATTTTCATAGCCATATGCTGTTCTTTTAAACTGGCCATCACACACACACACAAACAAATGAGATTTGAGTGAAACCGTTTTTATGAAAAAGTTCACTGTGACTAGAAAGATCCTTAACAGGGGACACCAATGGGTGCACTAACTCAGAGTGAGTTGCTTAATATCACATGTGCTAAGAAATCTCTGTCCAGCAGAGCTTTATTCTGCTTTTGGGGGTTTGGGTGGAGGTGAAGGAGTGGTATTCCTACATATATGAGTGGATTTTGAGGTTGAATTTAATTGTGAACCCTAATCTGAGAACAATTAATGTAGCCCTGATTGGTACTTACCCTTGTGGATGACCACTGAAGATAAGGGTGCCATTAGCAAAGCACCATGAAGGGGTCAGCTGGTGTTCAGATATCAGAAAAAACAACATCCTAAAGGCTGTGTTCAAGACAAGCAGCTACCTAAGAATAGGTATTAACAAGCCCATGTGGGAAAATGACTGTGTGCGAGACCAGATTTTTAACATCATCCATCATTACAGGAGGTATTACGTGCGAGCTTAAATTTCTGAGCACTGAGGTTGAGGAAGGTGATAGTGTACAGTGAAAACCTGAAAGGTAGTTTATTAGTCTCCACAAAAATTCAGGTTCCATTAGATTCCTTTTGACCAATGACCAGCAGTGGGAATGGCTCTGCCCTCAGACAGAGTGCATTTGTCTGCCATTCCTCTAGTCCAGAGTTTCCCAAAGTGAGCAACATTGTCCTTGGGGGCACTGGAACAAGCCAGGGATGGCTGCAAAAACTGATCCTGGATTATGGACAAATGTTTTTAATTGCCAAGGGGGCACTGGGTAGATTTTTCTGAAATGTAGAATGTAGGCCAAGTTATTTGGGGGAGCCTATGCCCTCAGCCTTTCCAGAAAGAAGCAGCACAACTCTTGGACACTCACCTGTGTGCTCTCCATGGAAATTGGGTGGTCGGTTGCATGACCTTGACTCATACCCTGAACCAATCTAGTATGCTCTTTTGCTTAGCCCCAATCATAGTTCCATTCCGGCTTCTGTGGTCCTGTCTACAACGGTGATGGATTGATCTACTGCGAATTATGCTTTTTTGTGACAGTTTACTTTGCCCTCCCCTGTATCACTTAAGTCTCTTGCTTTCTGTAAACCTTTCAATACCTTTACACCATCATTCTAATGATCTCTCTCCTCTACACGATATATTTTTGTCTTGCCTTTTCCTGTTTAAGACTTAATCAATGTTTTCTTGAAATTAGATTTTTGGGGGGGAGGGGGACTGAGCCCCGGTGGCATAAGTGGCTGAGTGTGGGACTGCGGCCCACGGGCTTGGCAGTTCAAGTCCTTGGTGGGTCTTAGGAGCAGCACTGGGTAGCACCCACGACCACCAGAGGCAGTAATGCCCACCACCCCCCCCCCCAAAAAAAAGAAATTAGATTTGGGATTTCTTTTGTACTCTGAAGCAAGGCACTCAGATTGCCACAATCTGGCGAAGCTCCCCAGTCTTGAGAGCACATGGATTCACTCACTTCCTCGCTGTCATCCAGTCAAGATGTGAAGAGATACAGTCTCAGAAACTCATGATTTGAAGTCCATGGGTGGCAAGTGGGAGCATAAGAAGGAGCTCAAAATTCTCCGGACAGGGAAAGCAATATTAGCAGAGCAGCTGGCAACTCAGTTAGGAGGTGGTGGTACCTAGAAAGGTTCCTCCAAGGGGCACAAGACCTGGAGACACAGGAAGAGGTGGAGGTGCTATCTCTGTCCCAGAAGGGAGACTGGGATGCAAGAAGAGTACTGGTAACCAAAGAGAGTTGCAAGACACTGCCTGAGAAAAGACTGGAGGATCCAGTTCTGCCACTTCTGCTTGGCCATCACTGAAGCTGTGACTATGGGAAGGCAGCAGATCAGGAAGTTATGTAATTTTTACCTAACACTGATTTTGAGATAAGTACTGGTATTCGGAATCTAATCATATTAATAAAGAAGAGACGAGTATGTTGCATTTTTTATTTGAAGCTATTTACATGACTGAAGAATATTGACAGCTGGGATTTTCAGTTGACTGGTATCTTCTAAGCAGCAATCCAGGTTGGCAGAAAATGCAACTGGTCCACAACTATTCATTTGTAATTCATAGTCCCCTATAGTTCCATAAGGTACCAGCCATTTTATTAGGAATGGTCTTAAGAATCCACTGAATCTCATTGGTGCTTTGTAAGGCAAATCTCTGGGTATGCAGGGAACAGGGGGCTAGAGGCGGTGGGGGGAGGGGGGGCCGGCGGTAATATTTTTCCTTCCCTTTCTTGTTTTCAAGCTACTTGCTAGTGCTTAGTGGTCAGGACCCTGACAACAAACCCCAGGATAAGTGATGCTGATGCTGCCCCCAGCGCAGCCCCACGGCGGACAGCCAGCTGTTTCGTCGATAACGTGTTGGCAGAACCCAAAAGGTCCAGGGATGTTTCTGGCATCTTGAAGAGTTTCATCTGGGACTCAGAACTTGCATATGTTGTCAAGGTAATGCCAGGGGTGATGCCCATGGCCACTGCAGAAGCAAACAGGAACAAACTCAGGCAGTGCTGTGGGCAGGTGGAAGAGTTTAGCTTTGCAGCTAAAAGGTAAACCTTAACTGCCTAACTCCACTGTAGACTAGTTTTCAACCACTATACCTTTCAGTAGAAAATTTCTGTGCAAGGGAGAAATACCTGCTTTGTCTATTCTATTACAGCCTCAGATGAAGGAATACAGGGGGAAATTGATGTGAGTTGATCTAATCAAGTTTACTAGAGGGACACATTGTCCTGTTCCCCCTGGGAGGGTGACTTGGTTGCAAAGACTTTGATCAACCTTGAATGTCTGACTCTTTGCATGTGTCAGGAACTTGGCCCAAGCCCAGATCGATAAGGTGATTCCTTGTTACAAATAGGAATTTTCCTTAAAGCACAATGCATCCATGTGCAGTGATGTTCAGTGGTTAACACTCATGAGACTCTTAAGCCTGAAGTTGTGCCCTAGTACAGCGCCAGAGTTTGAGCTTTTATAAACCTCCTCCTTTGGTTCTTGCTTTGGTATGCTAATAAAAAGTGACAAGTGGAGAAACTGAGGAGATCTTGTCTCCTTGGAATCCCTCTGCCTTTCCCTCCTGACTCAATCTTGTGGCTTCGGTCGTTATTTTGTGCCTCACAGGTAGAGCTCAGGTGGCAGGAGTACTACCTGTATTATTACTCAATCAGATGTCTCTTTGTCTGAACCTGTCTTTGTGATGACATATGCCACTTCGAACGTTAATATTGTGTACTATTTCAGAATATTGAAGGCTTACTTAAGTTTGTCTTATAAAATTCTCAGAGATCAGCCTTTTAGTCAAGGGGCGCACAGATACACTTGACAGAAGCCTGAGAGGATATATGATGCCTCAGGTAGAGTCCCTAAGAGCTGGGGGCTCCCGCTGCAAACACCCGGCATCCAGGGCCAGCCCCAGAGCAGACGAGAACCCTGTGCCTCAGAGCTGGGGCCACCACTTTGTTGCATAGACAGTGGGTGGAAACCCGAGCAGCATTGTCTGGTTGACGACCACGGCTGACATCTCTGGACAGGACAGGCTCCTGTGAGCCAAACCAGAGGATACTCCCTATCTCCTCTGTCGTGGAGGGAGTTTAATTGAGAATGTGAGTGTATGAGTCAGATAGGTCTGTGGTTGCATTTAATCTCTTATCTTTACTAGTTATAGAATGATGGGGAAAACACCTAATCTCTCTGGGACTTGGGTTCTTACTTTGAGTTGGGAATATATGTCACTTTTTTTTTTTTTGCACACCTAGAGCTGTAAGCTCCTTGTTGTGGTTTCTCAAACTTGCATGCTTATAAAATAATAGTTACTGTTTCATTCCTGGCGCCTATGACATCACTTTCATAATGCTAGAAAAGTAAACAGCTTGGGTTTGCATGGTTTCCAATTACATGATCCACACAGTGGCTTAATTGGGAAGCTTTGAGCTTACCCCAAAACAAGTGCTCCGTAATCTTAAATGAATGAGGCTGGCTGTCACATAGAAGACAGTCAGAATTATGTACCCATGATAGTTTTGTGTCTATCAAGCAGAATGCACAGTGATCTTACCTGAAGATACAATCACCTTTTCGGACCCAACTCTGGGGATGGTGCACTCCGCTTCTTGCTGCTGCAGGCCTGCATGTTTCTGAGCCTAAAGGAGAAAGAACTACCCGTGTCAGTGTGCTAGTCCCTTCTCCACTGCTGGCTTGATAGACCTCCTGCCTCGGAAATATTGTAAACTAAAGCAGTGTGTATATATGTATGTATGTATGTATCTGACTGATGGCATAAAGGATTATGATTTGGGATACTAACTTCAAAGGCAGAGATTTGAAACAACCAGTCACTCCAAGTGACTTTCTACTTCCTTAAATATTTCATCGCTGAAACCCACAGTTAACGCGTTCCTTTGGAAATTACCAAAGTGCATCCATCTTTGAGAAGTAGAAATTCCAGGGTCTGTGTTAGGCTGTGTGATATATGCTTGGTGATTTTTTTCTGTAACCTGCCCTATGCTCTTCTAAAGAATTCAATTATGTTCATAATAGAGACTCCAAAGGTCTGGTATGTTGAGCAAATAAGTAATTATTTAAATTCTAAACAATGCTTCATGGAAGTTCTGCTTGGCTTAAATTTATTTATAAGTTCTGTTCCCACCCTTTCCCCCCATGGCGATACTGATAAAATTTTGTATAAGAAATTTGGAAATGAAAAAAAAAAAGAAATTTGGAAATTCTTCTCATCTTCAGAACATTTGGACACTCTAGTTGAAATGTTACCCTAATTTATAATCTGATATTCAATAACCTTCCATTAATTTTTATAACTAGCTTTGTATGATTTTGCTTTAATGGTAGTTTTATTGTGTGTGTTTAGTGTTGTTGTTTTAAATCTGTGTCTTTAAAATGCTAAGATGACTTTATATACCCCCCCATACACACACAAAAGCAAAACCATACCCTTGTCTTTGAGAGAAAACCAACCTCTTCTTTGTTGTGTGTTGGTGTTAGGCATCAGTGAGTTGGCTCTGACCCAGAATGACCTGATGCACAACAGAACGAAACACTGTGTGTTCCTCTTCTCCTTATGCCTGAGCCCATCAATGTACCCACCAGGTCAATCCATCCCGCCAAAGACTTTATCTAGGGACTGGTCTCTCCTGACATGTCCAAATGATGGGGGACGAACTCTTGCCATCCTGTCTTTCAGGAGCCCTCTGGCCTTACTTCTTCCAATGCAGATCAATTTATCATTTAAGCAATCCATGGTCCTTTCAATATTCTTCTCCATCACCGCTTGTTTGTCAGTCTGTTGTGTTATGGTGACTTGTGTGCTGCTAGAAGCTATGTCACGGATATTTCAAATGCCACAGGGGCACTAAAATAAACAGGTTTCAGCGGCGCTTCCAGAGTAAGGACAACGCAGAACGACTTGGCTCCCCTCTTCATTGAAAGAAGGTGCTGAAAATCTTATGCATAGCTCTGAAGCATTTTCTTGGTTTTGTAGGAGTTACAAATGTTGTTTTGCTCTGTTTAAAATTTCATCTAAGAAGAGGCGGACCTCTTCCAAAATCAAGAAACAGTTTGTGGACTCCTCTGAACTTAAGTTTTTATTGGGCTTTCAGGAGGGAAGATTTGAAAAGGAAAGTTTGGGTTTCTCTTTATGCGGTGGAGTATGTTTAGTATGCTGCAGGTCTAATTAGGATGATAGTAGATGCTGAAGTTCAGGTGGCCCGACTCTAGCACACCCTACTCTTTACTTCTACCATAGCTCCCTCTCTGCTGTCACATCTTGGTGTGCTCAGGCATGTTTGACTGAGCAGCCATGTTCCTGTCTTGTACCACGTACAGAGCTAAGAATATCGACTCACCTCCTCTGCAGCTAATTTCCAGTTAATCTGTGCAGTGTAGGCAACGAACGCAACTGCTGCCAAAAGGACGCAGGCCAACATGCCCAACCAGAGACCTAGAGAAGACACATGACAATGGGTAGCGTGTCCAATGAGAACCCCTGGCTTTTCCCTACCTTTTCCTCAAATCTCATACCCATGATTCTCATTCTAACCACAAAGATGAGAATGGCACCCAGTGGGAGGCCGATGACATAGTACATGATGAAATTCACGATGGCTCCAAAGGTCTGCTTGCCAGTGCCTCTCAGTACGCCACCATAGACACACTGTTAAGAAAGGAAGAAAGAGGCTACAGATTAGTAAGGATGACATTGTGTAATGGTTACACATTTGGCTGCTGGCCTTTAAGGTCAGCAGTTCAAAACCACCAACCAGCTTTTCCGGAGAAAGACAAGATTTTCTACTTCCATAAAGAGTTAACACTACTAATGATTATAAGAATAATGGATAGAGGTATAAGCATAGGTGTGTCATATGCAAATTAATGAATTCATAAAGATAGAGGTATGGCCTATGTACATAGATTTATATGGCAATACCCTGAGGTAGGATGAACTTTAAGCCTCTGCTCAAGCCTGGCCTCCATACAAGAGCACTCTGTTCTGACAATCTGGCATTCTGTGATGTTCACCCACTTGGCATGATTGCTGAAGACAAAATAGGCACATAAACAAATGTGGTGAAGAAAGCTGATGGTGCCCAACTAACAAAAGGTACAGCTTTTGGAGTCTTAAAGGCTTGAAGTTAAACATGCGGCCATCTAGCAGAGAAGCAACAAGCCCACCTAGAGGAAGCACACCAAACTGTTTTTATTAAAATAAAGTAATGAGGTGTCGATGGGATCGGGTAACAAGCATCAGAACACCCCAAATAAACAAACAAAAAAGGTATTGTTGAGAATGAAGGAGGTCGGAGCAGAGGCCCCAACCCGTCCGTAGACAATGGGACATGTCCTTACAGAAGGGTCACAAGGAAGGGATGCGTCAGCCAGGGCACAGTAGAGTACTGAGGAAACACATGATATTCCTCTGACTCCTTGAGGTTTCCTCATCCCCATTCCCCACGCCACTATCATGGTCCAAGTCCTACCTTTCACTGCGGACTAGTCTGGAGCATGTATACAGGGACAGATAAGAGATAAGAGCTCACGACACATGGATTCCAGGAACAGGAATGGGAGTAATAATACCAGGAGGGTGGGGGAAAGGTGGGGAGAGGAGAAGAAGAAGGAACCAATTGCATTGATTGACACATAAACCCACCCTCCCCCCAACCAGGGGGACAAACGGCAGCAACAGTGGAAGAAAGGCACCACCGGTTGGTGTAAGATACGAAAGTACTAATAATTTATAATTTATCAAGGGATCACAAGGTGGGGAATGGGGAGTGAGGAAAAAAAGAGGAAATGATAGCAAGAGCTCAAATAGAAAGCAAATGTTTAGAAGATAGTCATGGCAGCATATGTACAAATAAACTTGATGTAATTAATGTATGGGTTGTTATAAGAACTGTAAAAAGCCTCCAATAAAATGAACTTTTAATAGCAATAATAATAATAAATCACTGCCATTACATCAATGCTGACTCGTAGCAACCTCCTTGGATTTCGGAGCCTTTGACTGTTTATGGGAGTAGAATCTCAATCTTTCTCCTGAGAAGTCGCTGGTGGCTTTGAACTGCTGGCCATGTTGAGCGCATGTTGATTCTCTATATCACCAGGGAATCCTACCCTGTAAAGAATTACCGTCTTGGAAACTCCCAGAGGCAGTTCTGTGCTGTCTTATAGGGCCATTGTTATTCGGCATTGACTCGACGAGTGCAGTGAGGAGAATTGTATAATAAATTAAAGTGTGTCCCTGCCCCCCACCCCCCCCAATACGTGGGAAGTCCTAACTCTTAGTACCTGTCTATATGATCTTGTTTGGAAATACGGTCTGCCTGCTTTATAGATGAGTTAACTGTTTATTTCATATATATATATATCCTTCTATCTATATAAACATATAGAGAGAATTACTAGTGCTCTGGTTTTATTTCTCTAAGAGAACCCTGTCTGATACAAAAATCCTCTCCAGACTCACAGAGCACATGCAATGATGCCAAATGCAGGAAGATCACAGGCTTGGGGTTCCAGTGGTAGTGGAAGCATCTCAGTGCTGCCATGGGTCTCCACGTGGCTCCTCCAGGTTCAGGGCTCTCTCTGCCATCAGCATGGATCCATGTATCTTGTCAGTAGAGAATCTCTTGGGGAGTGGGTATCTGTCCCACCTTCAACAAGCTCTGTATCTCCTTAGTGCCTCCAAATGAGATCATCAAGCTGCAATCTGATTGACAGACCAACTTCACCCCATTCACTCATAAGTCTCAAATTGATGATGGATGGTGTAATTACCCCAGGAGGTGACAGGTACATGAATCTTACTGAGCTAAATTCAGTCGGCGAACCTTTTGGAGGTCCTGGTGGAGAATCTATTTCCTTGTCTTTTCCCACATTGATTTTATTCCTTATACAGTGTCCAACTTTCATTTGCCTATGAGGCAATTGAAAATACCATGACTTGGGTCAAGCCCACCTTAGCTGTTAAAAAAGCATCCTTGTTTTTCAACACTTTAAAGAGGGTTTGTGAAACAGATTTACCCAATGCAATGTGTTATTTGATCTCTTTTCTACTGCTTTAATGAACATGAGCTGTGGGAACAAGTAAGTCTAACTCCTTAACAATTACAATCTTTTCTCCATTTATCATGATGAAACTTCTAGTCCAGTTGTGAGGATTTGGGTTTTCTATTCATTGAATTGCAACCCACCCTGGAAGCTGCATTTGTTGATCTTCATCAGCAAGTGCTCAAGTCCTTCACTTTCAGCAAGCAAAGTTTGAGGTTTGCATATCACACACAGGTTGTTCATAAATCTTCTCCAATTCTGATGCTGCATTCTTCATAAAATCCAGCTTCTCTGATTATTTGACCAGCATATGGATTGAATAAATATGGTAAGAGGGTACAATCCAATCCAGATTTTAAACCATATGGCATTCTCTTGTTCTGTTTGTACAACTGTCTTGTTCCATGTATGGATTCAGGATAAGCACAATGGAGTGCTCTGGAATCCTCCTTTTTCTCAAGCCAATCTATAGTTTGTTATGATTCTTACAGTCAAATGCCTTGGCATAGATAAACACAAGTAAACATCTTACTCTAATTTTCTACTTTCAGCTAAGATCCAATTGACCTCAACAACGACATGTTTTGTTCCATGTCTTCTTCTTAAACCAAGCTGGGTTTCTGACACTTGTCAATGCTGCAACCACTGTTGGATGACCTTCAGCAAGATTTTACATGCATCAATGATATTATTGTTCTATAATTTACATGTTCTGTTAGGTCATCTTTCTTTGGAATGAATGCAAATATGGATCTCTCCCATTTGGTTGGTTATATAGTTCTCTTGTAATTTTCTTGGCATAAATGAGTGAGGACTTCCAGTGCTTCATCAGCTTGTTGAAACATTTTAATTGGTATTTCATTAATTCTTTCCATCTTGTTTTTGGATAATGTCTTTAGTACAGCTTGAACTTCTTCCTTCAGAACCATTACTCATATCTCTTGAAATCACTGTATTTCAACTGTTTCTTTTAGTATAGTGTCTATATATTCTTTCCATCTTCTTTTGATGTTTCCTGCATTATTCATATTTTGTCCATAGAATCTTTCAATATTGCAACTCAATGTTTGAATTTTTATTTAGATCTTTCATTTTAACATACGATAAGCATATTTTTACTTTTTGGTAAAAAAAATCTTTAGGTCTTTGCACATTTCAACATACGTTACTTTCTTTTCTGGAGCTAGCCTTTCTTTTTTGTTGTTTGGGCATCACTGCCTTCTGGTGGTGGGAGTAGGAGGCCCAGCCTTTGCTCCTGTGGAGCTGGAATTGAACCTCCATCCCAGTGGGCCCCAGTCCCGCACACAACGACTACACCACTGGGGCTTAGCCATATCCTTTGAATTTTTCTGTTCAGCTGTTTGATTTAATCATTTCTTCTATTAGTGTTTTGCTATTCTTTGATTAAAAGCAAATTTCTTTTTTGGAGGGGCATCATTGCCCTCTGGTGGTGGGAGTAGGAGGCCCAGCCTTGCTGCTGGATTTGAACCTCCAACCCAGTGGGCCGCAGTCCCGCGCACAACTACCATGCCACTGAGGTTCAGCCTAAAAGCAAATTTCCAAGTCTTTTGTGAAATCTATTTTGATCTTTTCTTTCCTTCATTTCTGTCTTAATGACTTTTTAATGCTCTTGATGTCACCCCATAGCTGATCAAGTCTCTGATCATTAATGTTAAGTGCTTCAAATCTGTACTGAAGATGTTCTAGAAATTCAGATGGAATAGACTCAAACTTGTTTTTTGACTCTCATGAACTTGTTTTAATATTTTTCAGTTTCAACCTGAACTTACATATGAGAAATTGATGCTATATTTTACAATTAGTTCTTGGCCTGGTTTTTACTGCTAATATTGAACTTCTCCATCATCTTTTCTGATAGATGTATTCAACTTAATTTCTTTGTATCCCATCTGGAAAAGTCCATGTATGTAGTTGCCTTTTAAGCTTCAAAAGCATTTGTGATGAGAAAGTTATTAGTCTTGCAAAATTCTATCATGGTGTCTTTAGCTAAATTTCTGTTACCAAGGTCATATTTTCCAACTACCGTTCCTTCCTCTTTGTTTTGAATTTTTGCATTCCAATAGGGCTTCTTCCTCTTCTAATGCGTTTGCTGTCTATGAGTTGGAACTGAAGGGACACCGGCCAACTGCAACAGCTGGAGCCGGCACACTTAGCTCAAGGACACAAGCGAGGGTCAGCTGAAATGGGGATAACTTAGAATTATAAAAGTCAGGAAGGGAGGGGAAGAGGGAGGGGGCAAAAAGAGAAACTGATACCAAGGGTTCAACTAGAAATAATTTTGAATGCATTTGATTGCGTGTTTGATCAATTTTACACTGAAGAATTGAGTAGAATTCTTTAACTTCTGCATCACTAGTGTTAGTGGTTGGTGTATAAATTTGAATAATAGTTATTTGTATTGAGTGGATTTCCTGGGCTTGGTATAGATATTATGCTATCACAGACAACTCTGCGTTTCAAGATAGATCTTGAAAAGTCCTTTTGATCAGTGTATGCAGTCCCATTCCACTTGAATCTGTCATTCATAACATTATAAGGTATAGGACTGCCTAATTCCAAATAGCCAATATCATTCCATTTCAGCCCATTAACATATCCACTAATGTAGGACATTGATTTTTTATGTGTTCCATTTCATTTTTTACAACTTCCAGTTTTTCTAGAGTCATACTTCATACATCCCCAAATCCAAAGAGTGATAGACATTGCAGTGGTTTATTCCCATTTTCAGCCATGCCCTATCAGCAAATGAAGGTCCTAAAGACTTTACTCCACCCATGTCATTATGGTCAGCTCCACTTTGAGAAGGTAGCTGTTCCTCAGTCATGCTTTGAGTGCCTTCCGACCTAAGGGTCTCATCTTCTGGGACTATCTCCAACAGTGCTCTGCTTCTATGCATCAGCTTTTCAGTGTCTGATGATGTTTGCTGTTATCTATAAGGTTTTCAGTAGCTAATCCCTCTAAATCAAGCAGGTGGTTTCTTCTTTGTAATATGTTCTTCATCTGGAAGCATCTATGAAGGCCATTATTCTGTCCATCACAAGCGTTGTACAAAGGTGGTCTCTCACTCCACGTGATATAGGAAGCCTTTCTCTCCTCCCACACTGACATTACGTTCACAGTAAGGAATTTCTCTCAGAAGAGTAGGAATTATGCCTCCATTAGTTTCATTCTTCCAACATGTTCTCAGCTCTAATGAGCTGCCAGCATTAATGATGAACAGATTTTATGATTTCTATTTTGTTAATATAAGGGATAAGAAATATTAAATGATTTGATTTTTCTTATGTATTCAAAGAAGTACAGTACTCAATGAGGGTAGAAGATGTATACTTTATGACATTTGAAATAAGGTGTGCACAAGTTCTGCACAATTAATGGCATAGATGATCTTTTTTATTTAAAAAGACTTCTCCCAACCTGTGATTGGTGTGCTGTGGACCTGTGGTTCTCAAATAAAGGATGACTTTTGCTTCCCATGGGACATTTGCCAATGTATGAAGGCATTTTTAGGGTGAACAACTGAACACTGGGTGGTAGAGTGGGGTAGTAGGCAACTGGCATCTAGTTAATAGAGGCCAGGGATAGTGTGAAACAAAATACAACAAAGATTTATCTGACTCAAATGATCAACTATGGTAACATTGAGAAACCTTTATTTAGAGCATCGTAAACTAAACATTTCTATGATAAATGGAAGGTGAGTTGCCCCACTAGCCTGAGATCATGGGTTTATTTTGGAGAAACAATGAACTGGAAGTCTAGACAGGGGTTTAACAAGGAATCCCATGAGGTAAGTCAGAGGTGGCTTGAAAAGTTCTCACATATTCCAAGTTAGCTGGAGGCTCTGTACTTGTGTAGCAGAGATTGAAACAGGTCCAAACTTCTCACCCATCTCTGAACAGAACTTAAAGCACAATGGCAGAAGAATTATAAGAGGGTGAGAAGAAATACATGCTGAGACAAGCTGAACTTTGAATATACTTCCAGTCCACACACAGATGTCCAGAGAATGCAAGCATTAAAAGGTGTCTGAAGTATTTGAACACAACCTATGAACAATCATTGTGTGAACCCGACGCTATGAATAGATAGGGTGCGCTCTCGAAAACTAGACCTGAAATGAAAACAAAGGAGATGTGATAGGTTTAGTGTGCCAACTAGGCCTACATAGGAACATGTGGGCAGAGTTTCATTGAGTCGAAGTATGATTGGAGGGTGACTGAGATAAATACTTTGCAGTGCCGGCATTATTGAATCTGCACACTGCTTCCTCAGCTAGTCCTTTCCCTCAACTGTGGGCTGTGCTATTGTGGGCGGAGCCAACCTAAGAATCTTGTCACCTTGCCAACATTCCTTGAGGTTCCATCCAGACCTGCTTCACCAAGCAGTTGTACTTTGTTTCACCCTACCTAAGGGTAGGTTCTTAGACCGGCAGCCTGCAGGACCTTCAGTATATTAACTGTTCCACAAAAGTGAGTTGAACCGAGCTCTCTGCACTGCTCTGTGGTCTAATCAGTCGTTATTTTCCTTCGTGCATAAGCCTATCCTTTTATATAGAGAACCCTGCCTAACACAGAGGAAACAATTAAAGATAAAAGCAGGGATATGCTTTAGAGAAGACAGGATGCACAAAATTAGTTCAGACAAGTTAATAAATAAGCAAAAGCCCATAATCCTGACTTGCTGTAACATGTCTAAAGTATTTCAACAGGAAATTATGAGGCATGGAAAGAAAAACAATGCGACATATACTTAGGGAAAAAAAGAAGTCAATAGAAACTGTGCACAGACTTTAAAGTCAAAGTCTTTAAAATGTTATTATAAACATGTTGAAGGAACTAAAGAAAACCTTAGATAAAGAATTAAAGAAGGATATGACAACAATGATTTGATAGAGAAATTAGAACTTATAAGTACAAAGAAAAGTCAAAAGATATTGCTATTGAGTTTCTAGTTCATGCATACATGATTTATTTAGAGCAAACTGTGTTAAAACAGTTTTCAGTGGGTGGCTACAGACAAAATTATCTCAATAATATGTTTGTTTTAGTCTCTTAAATGTGCCTTCAGAAAAAAGGTATAATCAAAGCAGAGAAAATCTGCAGGGTCAATCAAATTCAGAGCAGAAAGGTCAGATCAGAAGGTCCTGGTGATTGTTTCTGGAGACTCCAAAGGAGTAATATTTATAGATTTTCTTGAAGGGCACAGAAAATCATTAGGCCTTATTGTGAAGTTTTAAGAAAATTTCAAGCTACACTGGTGAGGAAAGGCAAAGAAAATTGCAGTGAGGAATTCTTCCCATCACAAGGCACCTGCTAACTCTGTAAACATAGCAAGGACTATACTATGAGAATTTCATTGGAAGAACTTTCTCCCTCAACCCTTTAGCCCTAATATTGCCCCTTTGGACTTATTTTTATTTATTTATTTGGCATCACTGCCTCTAGTGGTTGTGGGCACTACCCAGTGCTGCTCCTGAGAGCGGCCGCTGGATTTGAACCGCCACGCCCGCGGTCTGCAGTCCCACACTCAACCACTTACGCCACCAGGGCTTAGCCCACCTTTGGACTTATTTTTGTTGCTAAAATTCAAAGAACATTTAAAAAGGAACAAAATTTTAATCCCCTATGTAGGGGGGAAATAACAAGAAGACAAAAAGAATAGAGTGGTGAATTGTCAGCTGACTTGACAGTATACAGCCATTTTGAACTTTTGCAAACAAATTGCTGGTTGAGGCATCAATCTGATAATTTTCCATTTATCCAGGACCTCAAGTGCCTCCATTAGAAACCCGAAAGGTTTAATCCTCCCTTTGATCTTCACACTCTCCTGATGACCAGAAGTATGGCCACTGTGATAGCTTGATAATTTTATGTCAACTTGAAGGTGTATGAAAGTTTAGGAGTGAAATCCAACTTGTCACTCAGGACACAATCTGATGATGCCTCTTTGGGGTGCAACCTTCATATAAGAAGGAAATACTCCCCCAATAAAATGATCAATTTTTTTAAAAAGGGGGGGGAGGGAAAGGGGAGGGTTTTTTTTTTTAAAGGGGCTTGTATCAA